>JAQFYC010000487.1:0-54839 GCA_034694165.1 Tomocerus mixtus
TTAGTCTGCCGAATCCCATCTTCACTCCTCTTACATAATAACTGGAGCTGTGTAGGCAGTAGACACCAGAGTCTGACATATTTAGATACGCGGATTTGCTTTTTAACCCAAATTTACATTAGCCACTCTTTTAACGGCTACAATTTCAAAAGTTCACTCCATATAGTTTCTTATAATAAGTGTAGCACAGCACAACTTAAGCAAAAATGATATGCCACATATAGTATAACGTGGTAGAGGGAAAACTGAACTACTATGTATAGTAGGAATAGGAATGTGGTTTTTACATACACTCTGTATATTATTGGTTAGTCATGTGTTTTGACAAAGTAAAATAGACGCATCAGGATTGGCATGCAGAAACCGAGGCGAACATTCTAAAATACCTAAGTAAAATTGGGGCGATGGGAAAATTTTTATTTAACATATTTTGAGACAAAAATGTGTTAAGATGACTAAAAAGAGTTCAGACAAAATTTATTATTGAGTCTATATAATTGACAAGATCTAGTTTTACACTGTGTGACAGTTCTGCTTCATTTGATTTACAATAATAAATCCATTTAAAGAGTTGAGTATGCAGGTCACACGCGCTATTTTAATCTTAAATTAATTTTAATTTGGATTGAGGTCATGGTCCATAGTAATTATCTGTAGTAACTACTTAAATGGGTAATCGTGAAAGCAATTTACTTTTACTTACAAACCATGTTTTATTCTTGTAAATACATAGAAAGATTTAAGAAATTAGTTTACTATTTACTGCATTTAATTGTCGTAAAGAAGTTAACTTCAACAGCAGATTAATTCCAAGGACTTTTTCTTTTACTGAGTAATTAATTTCAGAAGGGCTATTTGCTCTGTCTACCATACAAATTAAAGCATTTTTAGCCAAACCCAGCAGACATGATCCAGGATGGGGATATACAGTTATGGTCCAAATCTGCAGAGGTTATGCTATGGTAGATATATCCACCTTCTGTATTTATGTAACGTAATAGCTTCTGCCTCAGTACCTGAATTATCCTGGTTGTGTTCAGTAAATCATAGAGTTTGTGGGCACATGGCGAAAGATCTTTACTACTGCGACAGTTTTTCTATGTAGCATGAAGATTTATAGTCAAGGTTAAAAAATGTCACCATTCATGAATATCAAGCTTTAAATCTGACGTATATACGTGTTGGCTAATAGGATTTTGAGAATTAGGTCACTTAAGCTGTCAACAGATTAAAATGATTATAACTTATGAATCTGTCAATTAAGAGTTACTATTTATGTAGTTTTCATTTTTCAATGCTTCATAATGATTGAGTTAATTGGGTGTAATTTGTGGTTGTGCTATTTACTTACATATACAGATAACGCATTAACCATATAATATATACCTATATATTAATGTATGATAGACAGAACAGGGTATAACTTTGGCCCTGTATCTAAGCTATGGCAAATTGCAGGGCAAATGTAAATGATCAAAGTTATGACGAGGAACTTTCGTAGCTGATGCAGCACTTTACCTTCCACTCTCTCTCTGTCTAGTGTATAATCAATTAGGTTCGGCAACTCATAAATGAACATTTTCTCTACCATCATTTTTTACCACTGCCATAGCTTAGAACAATTGAAGATCATTAATCAAATATTAAATTAAACATTTTAGGCAATTCATTTTGAGGATGATGTGACACATTGTATATTTTAAGCAGAGAAAAAAGTTACCATGCCACAGGCAAACCACCAAAAAAGTTTCTCCTCCTTTAATCTGAAAGAAATCTAATTTTACGGAACGTTACTCGCAGTTTCCTTTAGAAAGCGACATGAATACATAGTATAGATATACTATAGTAGAAGAAAGATATCATATACTAGGAATCAATAATGCTATTCAAAACCAAGGAATGTCAACTGTAATATCAATAATAAATTAAGCAACGCATTTTGTATCTAAGATTTACTATTAAAGGTGCCAACGTAAATAAATATATACGCCGAGCTCGAACTGTCATATTATATTTTATCCTGTAATTACTAATTATACACAAAAACTAATATAATTAAAGTGTTGTGTTTGTATTCTAGTAAGCGAACTGCGAAATATGTGAAGCGTATAAATGCGTGCATACATTGCGTAGAAATGAGTATTATTTAATTCCAAGGTGAAATAATTGTCTTCTAAAACAAAAAAAAAGATATTTAATTATTTTTAACATGCTGGGTATCTATATAGTTTTGCAATAAATTTTACTGGTCACTGAAACCTTACCCCAGAGAAAAGATGTAAATACTCCCGTGAATTTGCGTCGTAATTTCTTTTTACCCCTCGGCTGTTTCAAAGTTTTTAAATTATAGATAAATATGAATGGAAAAGATGGAAACGTCGAAACTAACTACTGCAGAGTGTCTACTACAGTATTTATAATGTTAGAATAGAAAGTACAAGGTATAATATAATCCCTACTCTATACATTTGTCGCTCTAATATCATCTATTGTTGTATGTAATGGTAATGTTCTGTGGAAATGCGGTCTTCTTTGTATGAGCTGAAAAACTCGGGCATGAGATGCTAGATAGAATCCAAAGAGAAAATATTGAAATTGTGAATAAAAGGAATTCATTGGAGTGCCTCTGACTGTAGTAATTGCTAATGCATTCAACTAAGGCTGTCATTTCCATAGGTTTTCTTTGGAATCCATGCGGAGCAATAAGTATTTAAGAGAGGAGTGTGGAAGTAGAAGCAACAACTCGTAAACCTTGAATACCCATTTAAATGATTTCTACTTGGCTTCGAATCCCTATATATTTTTCAGAAGTGATGTAAACATTTACAACATCTTCCACTAATGCATTTCAACGTCTTTTATTGACCTTCTGGTGCGAAAACATAGTTCAAATGGCCGTATGAATGAATATTACCAAAATCCAATTAACTACCATGACTATCACATTAATCTTATTATGCTCCCAATTGACTTAAATTCCCAATGAGTACGAAATAATCTAATTTCCAAATGTTTACCCAATCCTACAGATGAATTTGTTGCCTCTCCTTTTATACTACTTTGATACAATATCCGAAAAATTATACCTGTGTACCTATAGCTAATTTTGCCTACTTCCTTCTAATATAAGTAAGTGGTGCAAACATGTGCTCTTATAAAACATTGTGCGTCACAAATTAGAACTCAAATTGGTAACCTTCATGCATACTTATTCAAACCCCTACTGATACAACCAGCTATTCTTACCCAGTGAGATTTTTCGAAGAAAATAAAGAATATATTTTGTTATACTATATGTTATAGGCAAAGTAGTATAACAATATCATATTACATTAAATAGTATTAAAAAGTATGAATTCACCTTGGTGGAAAGCAGCTTTTCAAATATTCAAATTGACAACGTTAGGAAAGTCTTGAAAATATTGTAGTTACAAAATAACACGGGTGAAAATATTTTTTCTCAACAATTTGTTGCATATGAGACATATATATACCATTTGTAGAAAGAAATACATCGAATTTATGGTTGCTTCACTCATGAATTAGCATTCTAGACAAGCGGAAACGGTAGATAATTAAATGAAATAAGTGACTTCGTGACGTCATTCATTTTATCACGAATTCATTATTGAACAATGTATAAAATTAATGATACCTACTGTCTCGGCTCATTTAGCCCCATTGTCACTACTTTATATGCTCTCTACTGAGTTGGACATTAATTCACTGGCACCGTATGGATCAAACAAAGGATGTAGAACTAATGCATTGCTAAAAGGAGTGGAAAATATATTTAGAGACACAGTATTGCAATTCCGAAAGCACGTAAACAAAGGAAAGGAATAATATGGGAACATATAGAGCCTTACACAAACATAACATTATGAAAACCGAAACACCAATACGTACTCATTTTAATCAATTTTCACACACTGTGCTCAGTTGAAAAAGTTCTCTTTAAAGAAAACCTTGCCCATCAATATTAACTTTTGACGAACGTCAGGTTCTTTTCCGAAAAGTTTTCTTTGCTCTTCTCGACATTATATCATATTATAGATCTACTCCACTACACACATGGGAACTGTTCAACTTTCGGCAAAAATGGTGGAAAATATATTCTAAGAAACTAAAACTTGGAAATTATACACGTACTTACATTAGATTAATATCCTTAATATTTATCTAGGATTGGTAGCATTTAGATCAAAGTATATATAAAACGGTACATGGTTTTAATATGTGTACGCCTCATAATATATGTATACATAGAAAGTAATAGTTTTGCAATAAAAGGAAGGTAATACTGGTCTCTACATAAAAAGTTTTTTTTTAAAACCACATAGACCTAACATATGTTTATTACTATAAATGGTCATCCAAGTTAAATCTTCGTTAAGACCACTAGATTTAAAATTACTCCGGATAATTGTTAACCGGTTCAGAAAATACCGATATTAATTACCGATACTTTCTCCGCACACCCAATAAATGAAAGTATTGCTTAATAGTAATGCTTTCTCTCGCTATACAATCTAAATCTATTAATGTAAAATGTTAACTGCTTTGGCATCTACATTTGACTTAAAATATACGGTTAGTACAGATCTTATAAAATAAAACATTTTTCATAAGGAAGTCTAAAGTTATTAGTACGATAAATGCCTTTAGACATTTGCAGTTGTGCCAGTGCTATTATATTATCGACAGTAGTGGTAAACAAGATTTTAGTAAGGAAGTTCCGATTTAGTTTACATTAAGCTAACGTAAGAGCTTTTCTCGGGGACATGAAGATACATAGTAGGTACTGGGTAGCAAGCAGCCAACTGTGAAAAAGTGACGTAAATAGTAGGTAGCTCTGTATGTATGAATCGTATTCAGAGAAAAGCATAAACGAAAGCAATGCCAAAGAAAGTATAACATTTATTTCCTTAACTGTAAATATGACATATTTACAACACTTAGGCATTTACAAGCCAAGATATACAAGCTCTTGACTCTGTTCCGTTGTGTAATGGGATACACACTTTACACAATCTACTTATAACTTGTAACACATAGTATACAGCTCTAAATATGATTTCAAGCTTTCCTACTTTTTTCTGGCAAATATTCGATTTTCTTTATTTCCTAAAAGCTAGAAGTTTTCCGCTTGGTTGGTGGGCATGTCTTAGGAAAGTTTATATTCCAGAAGGCAAAGGGAATACTGAATCCGACAAGATATCATTTGATATAAAATAAAAAATAGTCACCAACGCAAAACGGTGTAAAGTAGACCTTCTACCTTCAAACAGAACTCTCTACCATGCTTATGGTCCTTTTACTTAAGTGGGATGTTGATACAAGGGTCAGAGACAGATATGCAATTAACTGTTAACATCAAAATCAGGACAGACGATGAACGAAACTGAAAAGCCCTCAATGGGATGTTAACACGATGACAGATGACAGAAGTGCAACTGACTGTTGACCCAACCTCATATACTAAAGAATATATACATTTTTTACTATTACAATATTATACCAACACTAAGTTGTACTTTTACTTTCTGCACAGCTAACTACAACATATTATATGTACATACATACATACTACTAGCTACTTACAACATCATCCAACTTATTTCTTGCGTCTACAACCATTTTCCCTGTTAATATTCTAATACCTAAAAAGTTTTACTTTTACTTGAAAGTTTAGACTAAAAAGCAAGAAGCAGGAATGAAAGGCTGCTCTACATAAGCAGGCGAAACTCATTTGCATATTATGTAAAACAGCTGAATATTTTAATTACGTAAATATTCAAGTATATTGTACTGAATGACAAGAGAACGACTTTTGTGTCCCGCTACTAGTTATTAGAATGTAATGCATATGTCCCTACGAAAAGCAAGTGACATTAAATAGGCAGAGATAAAATAGGTCGCTACTTTACAAGATGTTACAAAAACTGCACGTGTTCTATAGCTCACATGCTTTGTTATTCTGTTACTCCCAGACTACATAAATCTGAACCATGGAAATTGGAAATTATTACACATATTATAGCACACTCACTATAAGTACCTATAGTAAGCTAACAATAAGTAGTATTACGGAAATAGAAACTTAGATTTAGATGTGGAAAGTACGTGAGTTATTATTATTGTTGTAGTAAATAGGATGCATTACTGTATTACTAATAGTAGTATATATATCCCGTAGGCACGTCCGCTAACATTAACGATTGTGTAGCATATTCATTTGGGTAATGTTCAAGCTGTACATGTGGAACATTAGCATGTTTTCCTTGTTCGACGTAATAGGAGCACTAAATATGGCACCTATGCAATATATGAATGTAAATATATCTATCTAAGCTAAAGTATGCACTATGCACTGTCTCGTTAGGAACATTCAGTTAGTGGCTTAGTGGGTCTTGGTAGTCTAGCTATAGTACAGATAGTACAGTACATAGTTTAGGGAAATGTATGGACACTTTCACTTGAGACATATCACATTTATAATGCATTCCTTGTTTGTCCTAGTAATACTGCTTCGTAGTCAACTCATCAAATAACACTGCCGGCCTCGCCTCATGTTTTGCATGCAACTTGATCGTTCGTACAGTACACACAAACTCTAACTCTAAATGCATTTATTTGCAGTAGGACCGTAGAAGTAGGAGTATTTGTAGGAACAATGTGCAAATGTATGTAAGTTAAGTAGGAGAAGAAAGACAGAGGAAGGATCAGACAGGGTAGCAGACAGTAACCGAGGAAAGCAGGAGCAAGTCAGTTATTGTATGTACTTTAGTCGAGACTACACTAGCATAACAGCAGGACAAGGCATGGCAATGTAACGTAATGGCAAGTCAGACCATGTCAGGCGTTATTAGAAAGGCAAACGAGGAGTAGGATGTAGGATATAGCCATCCATTCCATATGTACATATACATTAGATGCCCTCAGTTAAGCAGTTCAGTCAGAAATAGGATACCATAGCATATTGTACTTATACATTACATTTACATTGCATTTAGTTACTAGAACATAGAACTAACCATTTATCGCATGCACTTTCTTTAATAAAATTCGTTTCATTGTGTTCTGCTCTGCTCTCCTGTTTGTACACAGATACATATTATACATACTAACTAATCGTGAGTAGATATACATGTTTGTACTTCTATTTCATTATCTTATCTAGTCGATGGCTTTCCGTGCGTGTTTGAATTGGAGCTGCTCGTCGTCTACGTTTACCTTTCTACAGTTATGTAGATAGTGTATAGGCAAACATACAGACAACTCTTCCTCTACCTCTGACTTACTTATTGTTCGTTTCATTTGTGCAGGAAGGGAAAGGAAATTAGTTAAGCTATTGCAACCGTTTGTAGAAATAGCGGTCCAGTCCAGTCCAGTCCAGCTACTTTCCATATAGTAGCTACCACGTTATAGGCTATTTACTTAGTGGCTTGGTTTTGGCTACTCTTCCTTTTCCAGCCAAAGTAAATACCTACTATGTAGCTATGTAGGTAATGCAAAGTTTGCAAAGTGTGGCTATAACTATTACTTATCTCTTCGTATGTAGTTATACTTACTTACATTTCCGTATGCTACACGTTGAGGTTGTGCTACGTTGCGTTAGGAGTTAGGGAGGGTAGGATATGTGCCTACATTCTACATTCGTAAATAGATCCCTAGAGTCGCTGGTTTGTACCAAATTCAAAAAGAGCAAAGGCGAAAAATTAAGAGACAAGATTATGAATGAGGATTAATGCGAGTTTGCTCAAGGGCACAATGAGGGAAGACTAATGAGAGGTGTTTACCATTGACGTCTTAATTAATGAATCGTTGGTGAGTTCAATAGGAATAGTTGGCATACTTTCAGTCCAAGACTCAAACCTTGAGTAGTGGCATCGCATCGCATGGCAGTGGCTTGGCTCCGTTTGGTTTGAGTTTAGTCTGGATTGGCCTGGCATCGCGTCACATCACTCTAAAAGCAATAGTTCATCGCCAGCTTCTTCTTCTTCGTTTTCTGATCTGACTGCCTTCTTTGGTTACTTTACTTTACTTTACATTTAGTTTGTTTAGAGAGGGACTAGTGTTCTGTCTGTATGCGTTATGTACAGTAGGTATGTAGGTAGTAGGTACTATAGTTATCTATCCATCTCTCTACTCTTTCATGCAATTCAATGCAATGCAAACCAAAGGGAGCAAACTAAATACTAACCGAGTCTTTCTTTGTGTGCACTTATTATGTATGTATAAAGAGTTGAGTTTGTGGAACCTATTAAAGATCAACTCACAGGGAAAGCAAAGAGCCAAGCCCAAGCCAAGCCAAACCAAACCAGTTTGCAAGATAACAGAAAAGTTGGAGAAAGTATGGAAAAGTAGACTAACAACTACTAAGTAACTAACTATAGAACCTTATTCTCAAAGTGTGCATGACAATGTCTGTAGACTGTGTACCATACCCTACTCTAAACTATAATGTAGGCAGTAGGCAATGTAGGCATAGTAGGAAAGGCTCCTGCTGACTAGGTAAGGTACTCGCCTACACTTTATAGTAGTGTTGGTAGAAGAAACCAAAGAGCCTACCTATTTGGATGGGTTCTTCCAGTTGGAGTTGGAGTGAAGTGAACGGTTATACTATAGACTCCTGTTACAGTTATACTTTCCTAACATCACATCACGTCAGTTAGTTTAGTTTTACAGTATTCCAAGACAAGTAGGTAGTATTTAGGTAGGTACTAAAGTAAACCTTCTAGACAAACTATTATTGTGATTGTAGGCTGGAGGTTAGAGCAACCAGAACCAGAACCAGACCAGGCCCTGCCGAATCGTTATACCTTACTGTCACTGTTACTGCCTTATTACTACACTACATTCCATCCCACATAAGAACAAGAACAGCCATAACGTATACCTATTCAGTAGTGCATGCATAGAAAATAGAAACCCTATAGTGCTATAGATATAAATACTAGTTTACCTAGTTCAACTACTAATACAACTTAGATTCCTTTATTACATACTATTAATGCAAATATCCAGCTCCTATGGTACATTTACTAAAGACCTTAAAATTTTGTGGGCTATGGCGGACTCCTTCTCCTTTATTACTTTATAGTATCTACCTAACTACTTACTACCTTCTCCATTTACCTGCCTAGTGCTTACCAAACTAAATTATACATGCACTTTCCCTCCTTTTTCCGTAAAATCTACTAAATAATGCTATCTATACCATTTACTAAACTATTTCTCATGTAATGTATACTGCTTGATCATATTATATATTCACTTACATTACACGAATAATAATAATATTTAATGCATTGCCACTGATATGAATGAATGATGAAAGGGAAAACACTAACCGTAAGAGAATATTGTAAAGATCCAGAGGATTTCCCATAATAATGTAATCAAATCAATCCATTTAAAACTAAATAAATACTAGTGGCTAGACTACTTCGTATATTTTCTCCAGTAGGTATAAAATAATAGTAATACCTACACATGTTGAATAGTAATACTCTCCAGTCTATATAGCTTCTATCAGATATTGCACAGAAATTTATTGGGACAATCTTTACGCAAGTGTACTATATAGCCCTTTCGTAGACCTAATGTAGCTGTAGGCCCCAGTAAAAAGATCAATTTAAATTGGCCCTAATAAATAAATATTACAATAGGCAGCATTCGATTCTACTGTCAGGGAGCAGTAGTCAATCAAACCACAGGTCAGCATTCTGTCCCGTGCTCAATTCATCCATAAAATAAATAGCTACATACCTATTTATATACTACCTGACTAAGACTATAGCACAGTATGTAATTCCTTTAATTATTAGTCGGTGTATTTTATGTCACAATGCCATTAAATTTTGTTAGCTCACTTCTTGTTCATTTCACACAAAATTCCCTAATAACATGTTTTTAAGGGCTGTAAGTAGGAAAGTGACTTTTATTAATTTGCGTGCTACAAGATGTCCTATTTGTTTCGACAATCCTTTTGTTGTTTAATGTGGCAGACAATTAAATCTCCGGATTTATATCCTTGATTTATTAATTACACAGCCAGATTATTACATAAGTATATATATACAGTACAGGTATTAAATACCTATATGTACATAGAGAATTTAGGTACATAACTCATCTTAAAAGTTGTCCAAATCCTCCCAGTTGTAATTAATAATACGGATTACCAATCTTAGCATGCTATTTATTTATACATATAATATTATATTATATGGTATTCATTATTTATTTACTACTAAATCATTGTGACGGAATTATAGTATAAAGTACCTACCTACCACGATATAAATACACACTGTATCCCATTATATATAGTACATATAATGTGTATAAAATGTCACTATGATCGATGTATTGAGTGACATTCTGTATTTCTAATGCATATGTTTGTACACAGTATGCAGTTATAGCACAAGTCATTAGACACTGGAGTATGGAAGGGAAATAATGTAAGAAGTTTCGTATAAGGGTAATTGAGTAGGTTAAGTACATGCAATCATGCATCAGTAAATATAGGCAGAAACTAAGAAAGTATTAAAGTATACCTTGGTAGAAGTAGAGGAGAATTAATGGATATGTAGTAAAAAGCAGGGGAAAGGAAGCAAGTGAAAGAAAGGAAAGTCAAAGCAAGGAAGTGAAGGGAATCTAAGTAAGTAAGTAAGGAAGCTTTCTGGGCAGGCATGCAGGGCCGTGTCATGCTTCTGTCTAAGATGAAAGAACCGACAGAAAAAGAACCACACCGTGTAGCTGTAGCTGTAGCGCCATGCAATGCAAGGACATATTTGTCTCTACATGGAGAGAGCAGAAAGCGGCAATTCCTACATTGCATTTGGAGTACATAGTAACTGGAGTACATAGAATAGCTGAAAAGAAAGATGTAGAGTAAAGAGAGCCGAAAGGATAAGGACGACTAGCGGAATATGTACAAGAAAACTGAAGAGAGTGAAGCTTTTTGGTTTGTTTAGGTCCTCTCGATTCCAGATCTAAATACCACATGCTAATACCTACTACTACTACCTTACATTCAGAGCAAGAGAGAAAGTAAGGCAGTAGAATACGTTCCCTTTTAGGTGCGTTCTCCCGCGAAAGAGATGAGGACGTTTTTGTTATGTTAGGATCCACTGAGGGAAACATTACATACAAAGGACGGTCAATGCATCAGAATGACATGACATGACATAGCATAACAGGCATAAAATATTCTATACAATGAAGAATATAATACAACTATTAAAGATAAGAAGGGAAAAGGTAGTGTACACTGTACAGATATTTCTAACATAACAAATAATACATAGGACGTTGTTGAATGAGAATAAAATGCATATGGTTATTTGGGTAGCATTTTTAGCACAGGAATATAGTAGTGGGATATCCGTAGCTTATTGTTAGTATTGTGTAGACTTTCTTATGTATGTACACACTACTGGTACAGTAGTAGTAATAACACAAGAGAGAGCAGGCAAGAGTTGTGACTACAACTACAGTACACTGTCATACAATGTAATGTACTTCCACTTTCCACTGGAACTCTACTCACTCTCAATGTATTTGGAGTGCAATAATGTAGAAGCCTCGTTGCTGTAGTATTATATACTGCATGTAGTATGTAATAGGAGCGGAGAGAATTGAGTAAATGGTAAAGGAGAGTGTGCCTCTTTGAGTCCTCCATGTTATGTTGAGTTCCTGGCCTGTCCTGGCTCTTTCTCCTGCTTCGGTTCTTGTGTTGGAATGGATAGGAGTAAGAATGTGTAGGAATATGAAGTACGAACGACTGGTAGTGTGGTTGGCAGACTGGGTTTCTTGCTTTCCCTTCCTTTAGGAGCACTGCGTATATGTTTGTGTATTAAAGTGAGTGAAACTGGACGAGGAAAGGGCGGTAGGTGAATGATATGGTGAAAGTAGGCAAGAAACCGTACTAGAACCCTCAGTAAAGGATGTGATGCGAACCAGGTGTGGCATCAGCCAACAAAACTCTTCTTTCTCTTCTCTCCCGTCTGGACAGACTTTGGACTTTTGCCTTCAGATTGCCCTGCCGAGTGAGTCTCTTCCTTTCGCTGCTCTCCTATGGCCCGCCGTCTCTTTCTCTCTCGTCTACTCTTCTTCTGCATTTACACACACCGCACCACAACCACCACCACACAGCACTACTGCTTCTACTCACTTCTCTGTCTACTGCCTACAAGCTACTTTACTACATAGTACGAGTACACTTTCCCCTGGATTACAATTACGCTTACAGATACACTACGTTTCGCTCGCCACTCACTTTCACCATACTATATTAAAGCCTCACTCCAATCCAAACTACAGTATCCATACGGCCACATACTATACTCTACGTCGCAAAAGTAATCTTATGTAACAGAATGATGTATATTGTAGCTTCTCTTCCATTTTATCACATAAACAAATACATTCTTCATAAATCGATGTAAATTCAGCCTGTAGTACTAAGTTTTTCTTGAAAACAAAATTGCGTAGCAAGAATTGTCATTTTTAGAAAATATGTACAGATGATTAAGAGAGAGAAAGCAAGAGAAAACGTGTTACAGATGCTGGAGCTAGAATGCCTATAGTACTTAGCAGCGAGTCGTAATGTAGAACCAATAGAAGCTAAATGCCGCCTTCCGTGCTGGAAAAAACTTAAATAGTTCCCAGTTTCCGAGATCCTTTGTATTTTTTGTTTGAACAAAGTAGTAAAAAGCTTATACATTATATTACGCTGTTCTGGGACATACGGTATTGTGGAATTATATGGAAACTGAATTGAACTGAACACGAAGAAGCAGTCTTCTTTCCATTCCACGTCGTCCTCTCCTCGTCCTCACCATCTCCAACGTACTCTGCCTGCTTCCCATAATATTCCTAGTTGTAGTTGTAATATTAGTCAGTTCTAAGTTATATGATACTATGTACCTAGACAGGACCTATATCTGTAAGTAGATACGATATACGAGATTCAGTCTCTATAAATAATATATGTATAGCCATCTATCTAACCTAAGTAAGTAGAAGTCAAGTCAAGTCAGTTACATAAGTGCATGCATATGTATGTTACAAATATGTAGTACAACTGTGTTACTTGATATCCGTGTGTATTTAGTAGAAAACTACTACATAGGTGCCAAATGCCAATATTACATCATACAGCTTACATAACTAGTGCCCACATTTGTATGCTATAAATTTAAAATAATATATAGAGCATATCTGTATTAAATGCAAAACAGTACATGTATTAAAAAGAAACCACACATTGAATAAGTAGGGATACATCTACTACCGACTTATACTATGTACTATGTACATACTGAATATCTATCAGGAATAGTACTACTCATGACTTGGACTTCTTCGTTTCTTTATATACTTAGTAGTAGAACATAGGCACTTCAGTCAACTCTACTTTCTCCATTCTCTCTCGTCTTTCTTTTCTCACAACTAACTTGCATACTTTACTACAACTTACGTACGTTAGGTACTATATTCACTAAAAGAATGTACGCTAGGAACACGTACGTACCTACACTAAACAATAAGGAACATTCAAATGCATGTAGATACGTATAAGATAACTTAGCTCACTCAGTTGACTTTGACTTGAGCGTACACATTATAATACAGTAGAGTTCCTTACTTATTTACAAGTTTGTAAGTAGTTGTATAGTAACTGGATGACTGTTCTGTTATACAATTCCGTCTCTCTAGTTCTCACTTACATCGGTATATTAGTAGACACGTAGATATATTTAGTATAAGTACAGTACAGATATAGTCCAATCCACATTACACAGTCGGAGTAACACAGAAGGAGTGATGGACGGACGATCCGTTGTGTTTTGTTTCTGCCCTGCCTGGAAGAAATTCCTTTCCCCAGTATTTCCCACTGTTAGTCTTTCTCAGTTGGCACAAAGAGTCAGTGAGTTTTGTTTTGTCTTGACTGGCTTGGACTGTGATTGGACTTGGTTTGGTTGATGAACTGAAGAGAATTGGAAGGGTAAGGGAAGGAAGCCAAAGCCAAATTCAAGTCATTGCCAAACCATTGTATTAGCATGCCACGCAATCCTCTGACACCTATAGTGTACCATAGTAGAATCCAGATTTCATATATGTATAACAATCTCATCTACATAATATACTAACTTTGGTAATGTACATATGTACAGATATATCCAACCATACACAAGAGAGATTACTTTATAACAATCTTACTTAGTTTCTTACTTAAGTTAGTTAGTTAGTTAGTGTTCCAGTAACCTTCATTCTATTGATTTTATAAGAAAAACTATTCCGTATGTACATACATAAATAAATGTTGGCTAAATACATAGTAGTATTATGTATGCATGTAGTGTAGTAGTAGTAGCTACTCATTGATAGTACAATAGTTCAGTTCACTCACATTATTCCAGAAACCATAATACCATCGCATGAACATAACATAAGTGAAGTAAAATAACATAAGAGAACGTATTGGCTTATGCATTATCTTTCCCAGTGTAGTGTAGTGATCCTTACATAAGTTGGGAAGTTTGGAAAGCCAGAGAGAGAGAGGAGAGAGAGAAAGAGACGGAGAGAGTTGAGTAAAATATAGATTCATACAGAGAGCATTTTCAGTGCAAAAGGCAATGTACATTGTAGTACGTAGTACGTAGTATGTGCATAAGGCATGTGCCTACGTGAAAGGTTTGGTAGGGAAAGCGAAGCGAAAGCCAGGCAAATGCTTGTGAGTTCTTATTGTTAGGAAAGTTGGGCTGCTGGCATTCTCTCAGTTAGCTTCGGCCGACTCTCCTACTAGTTCGCTTCCATTCTGCAGTCAAGCCAAGGCGAAAGCGAAAGAAGTGTCGGAAAAGCAAGTGAGCCTTCTCGCATTCCCCCGCCAAATAACCTGCCCCGTCCCGCCGTTAGTAAATACGTAGAAAATAGTATTTTCGTTTTTCTTTTCCCTTTTTGTTCCACAATTTTCAATTCCTCGGCACGTCTCCCAGGCAAATCAAACCTGATCAGATCATATTGAGTAAGAGTACGTACAGTACATATACATACCTACTACCTACGTAAGCATAAGTACTTACCCACATGGGATGTGAACGAGTGTGTGAATGTGTTGAAGTTATTCAGTTTGGACACAAATATATGAATAAATATACATACTTACTTACACACCAGTACCAGTACCAGCCTATGGTAGTGCTCTAATGTAAATACACACTACACACTAAGCTCCTGCTGTAGCCAATTCAATATTATTATGCAAAATCTTTATGCATTGAGTTCATAGTCAATCTTTTCACGTTTGTGCTCGTGTTATGTGACACAAAGTCAGGAGTCAGGAGATAATCCTAAGATTAGGAATAAAGTAGTAGCCTCAGCTCACTGCTCTGCCTGTTCCTTCGTTTTTTGTGTCCTGTCTACCCAACCAGTCGACCCAGTCGAGTCCACTCACTCAATTCAATTCAACTCAAGGAAATTCGCTCGATCTTCTTTCTTCCCCATTATCATACTTACCTACACTTGGAAAAGGGATCCATTTACTTACGTGTTCTTGTATGCAAACAACCAATCTGTCTTCTTCCATTCAAATCAAAGTGAACACAACACCTCTAAGGATAACTAAGACACAGCGATACAATCCAATCCAGAGTTACTCTCGGCAGTAGACACATATCCCCAAACTACTTCAGACCGGGCACACCACATAACAAATAACTCAACAACAAACTAACCAAACCAAAACATCTCATGAATTCTTACTCGCGCCATGGGAATTTAACTTAATAACACAAACAGTTTCTCACCCATCAAATTCTTCCTCGGATACAATACACTAGACTGACTGCGTCTACAGCTAATACCCGTAGCCATTGCAATATATTTAATATACAAATTATTTGCTCTCCGTCTCCAAGTCTCCATCAATGATCTTAAATATCCTCAACTCTTTCCTTATTCCTCTATCTAAATAAATGTCGTGTATCCACAAGAGTATACAGTATCCCTGACCTGATCTGGCCTGACTAATCAGATTTCACCAGGAAACTAAGTCAATCCCTATATCTGTATTTAAACAGTTTCGTGCCACATAAAAGAGTGAGTCACTTTTAATAGAAGGGAATATATTATAGCATGACAATCGTCCTCAGTCTATTGCCCCAGATTCCCTTCTCTTCTCGATCTCTTACGATTTCTCGTTCCAGAGTGTTTTGTGATCACCTAACTAAAGGAACAGCAAATTATATTAGTAATACTAATACTTCTATTTCAAAAACAGCAGCAAAAGCAACAGAAAGAACAACAACCTGGAAGCAAGCATTCGACTTTCAGCTTCGCTGAGATTTTGGTCACCTCACATTATTACAATTCCTCTAATAATATGTGCTAGCATTTATGAATTGAATGTGAGCCCAATCTCAGTATGTTTGGAGGCCTTAAAAGTCACAGTTTATCCAAGCTTGCCCTCTCCAAATTCCTTTCTCAAAGCATGTAAGCCTTCATTCTATTTTACATTCGTATTATCTTTCTTCTTAATCTTACACTCGTCAATATCATATCAATCACTCACTAACCAAACTAAATATGACTAATCTACTAACTTAAAATAATATACAATTAATTGATTTCAGTTTTCATCTTTATTTAAATGATAGTCGTTTTCCAAATAACAAGCATTACTGTATTTGAACAATGTAATAATATTTTCACCTTTAGGCAACTTTACTATTCAGATACCAGACATCCAATTTAGACTTTATAAACAACAAAACTAAATATAGTACTTATTTATCATTGTTTTGTATTAAGTGTCTTATCTGTAGTACTTATTTATACAATTTTGTGCAATGGAAAAGAAACTCTGGTTTTGTTTTCCTCGATTTCATTCCACTGCCCAACTAAATTATGTATATGTAACAATATATTATAGCTACCTATGTAAGTATCGTATGTAACTTATTTAGGAATTAAATAGGATACTAACTCACAATCAAGTTATACTTACTTTCTAAATTCGTTTCGTTACTATTTACTGCAGCATCATTATAGTTAACTTATATTACCTTGTATCTGTAGTACATACTTACCTTGTTTTTGGTCTACCAACAAACAAACCGAACTAAACCAAACCAGCCATCAGCCGAGTCAGGGAACCTAAGCGTACTGTAATGTAATGTACTGTACTGTATACCTATCTAGTATGTAGGCACCTATTATGGATATGTGTTGCAATTCCTCTAAATCGTAAGTAATTGTCATACTAACAACCTAGCCAACCAAGTAATGTCGACGTTGAATCTCCATTCCATCCATGTACTGTACTGTACTGTGTTTTCTAGTATATAGATACTTACCTTCATACCTTTGTAACTAGTTCAGTAGACTTTTGTACTTATTACCATTAACAAAGCAAAGCTTTTGATAATAGTAAGTACTCAAGGTGATTTACTTACATACATACAAATATTATACGGAGAAAGGTTATGCGTTATATTGATATGTGTATATAAGTACCAGACAGAGTTCCCATTCTGTCTAGTGAAATTGTTGCTAAGTATAAGTATATAACCAATATAATGTAATGTGTAAGTATTAAGTAAGTATATCTACGTACGTATGAATATAGGACGTACTGTGTGTGTATGTAACTAACGTACATTAAAAGAGAAACTATATCGATTGGTCAACTTTCTCCAGTCATCCATTCCAACAACAATCAACTAGCCGTACGTCGAGTCCCAATAACATTGTTCTTATATACTTACTCTACGAGTATTTCCAAAACATATTAGATAGGCACTATGTAGTTAGGTATCCTTAATACTTTTAGTTAGTTACTTACTTACCTACTAGTAAGGTAGTTACTTAAAAAACATTGGACTCGTGCTATCCAACGTTTGGGAGAGCAAAACACTTTTTCCCATTTTATTCTAGCAGATTGGTCATTGCTCATTGTCAGAATTACTATAATAGGAACGCTTAGTCACAGTCACGGCTAAAATACACTCAATGTCCAGTAGGACATTCCAGCCTAGATTGCCAAGCATCTACAGACAACTGGTAATCGGAGTAATGTGAATTTCTTCAAACTTAGATTAGAGTTAGAGTAAAACATAGATTCATTGGTTAGATGAAGAAGTATTGCTGACTGTGCAACTTTGACTAACCAACCAAACCAACGAGTACAGTATACTGTAAGTATTATATAATGATATAATAGCGATATTGAGTGTGTGTGTTAGTTTGGGTTTCTACATACACACATAACATACATACACACACAGTTGAGTTGAGTTGAGTCTCCAATGTAATGTCGATCGAAGGAAACTGTCTCAAAGGGAACTGATAGATGCCCGATATTTCTATTCACGTCAATCCCATCTGCCGAGCGGATCAACCCGTTTGCTCTGCTCCCGCCTAGCTCTTATATATCGACTAGGAGTACATTGCACACTTGAAATCTTCTCTACATTGATAATAAATGACTGAAAGAACATCATATGTGTCACAGAGCTGACACCATTCCAACTTCAACTCCAACCCTCTTAGCCTTTACTTGAACGTTGAACGTTGAACGTTGAACATTGAACATTGCCCTTAAACACAAGGAAATGTTAGCAAAGAGGATACACAAACTATTCTGTGTATACTTACATATACATACATAAGTGGAGATCGCAATCATGTCAAGTAGGTATTCTTTTTCTCATTTTTAGCAATATCTATCTCTCCATCAGAAGGGAAAGTGTGCTTTCGTCCATTGGTCGACCGGCTGTGCCGTCAACTAAATTGTACTCAACTCTACTGTGTTCTTTGCACTACATATCCTTTCTCCCTAAGATTGGCTACTATATCTAAAGTGAAGAAGTGTGCACAAACTATTATGCTAGTAAACCTATCTGTATATGAAGAGTTTTTCCTAGATACAGACTACCAACTACAAGAACTACCTACAAAATAGAAAAAGAGACAAGACAGAGAGAGGCAGGACAGGACAGGAACCGGATAGCAACTGCATAGCACATACGTAGGACGTGGATACATCAAATAGAGATACACAATATTATTAGGTGAACAGGTTTGCTATCCTTTTCTAATCCCAAGAATATGGTTTGTCTATGTTACATAATACTTATTATGTCTACTCCCTTTATATTCTATGTGGTCTGGTAAGCCTGTAACTACTGTAAGTAAGTACGTGTATGTCTAAAGATAGAAGGAAATGCTCTTCCCTCCACTTTATTGGTTTATGTAGTATCTGAAAGGTGAAATTATATCTACCTAAGCGTAGATAGGCTAGTTGGTAGGTAACTAACCCTAACCTTAAGGTTTCATCCTATTATGTATACCACAAGGACTTCCGTGGCCTAACATTCTAACATTCTAACATCATAACGTATTCTAGGGCTTAGGGAATTCTAGTACACACCCGAGAAACGGCGTCATAAACTTTTTCACGAGAATTTTTGCCACTCACAATCATCATCAGTTCAATTCTCTCAAATCTCTATCTACACAGAGATGGCTAGTTACTTAGGTACTAACACCACAGTGTTAGCTACCTACAACCTTTTTGTCTGTGTTATATGTAAGTAACTACCTACGATATAAAAAATTTAGGCAGCTAGGTAGCTATTTACTTGTTATAAAAGTATCTACGTGTAAATACCTAAAAGTATCCTTGAATCGAACTCTATCTATCTTTTATTTTTGGTTGCCTTCCTTAGTCATATGTAGTGGTGTGATGTTGAGAGACATAGGGAACGTTCCATAGTCCACTGTATTGTATGCTACAATGAAATCTACTAGATAGAAAATGTTCTTTGAGAAATAATGTAATAATCCATAATCGCTCATCACATTTATCCCTCTTCACTTATAGAAGGTTAGCCTAGCCAGTTAGGCAGTTAGGAGAGCACATTCTATTATGTATAAGTATTAGCTAAGTAGGGACATGATCCTCCAAGTGTATTGTATTGTATGTTATGTAGCGTAAATGTGAATGTGCTTTAGTTTGGTTACTTATCCTTTTTATTACATAGTAGGTATTAGGTACGTAATGTCGTTTGGTTTAGCTGGCTGAGTTTAGTTCAGATAGTTCGGGTCAAAGCTACTTATGTATTGTTAGCTGCTTACGTGCAGATGTACTGCATTGCTGTTTTATACGATGACATCAGATGAAAGAGCCTATTCAATGTAGATTTCAATTCCAACTTTATCAGCGTGCAGACATTGTGCAAATAGTTATGAAAACAGGGAGTCGTGCTAATATTCTGTTTGGATTACCAACACACCAAACCAGACCAGACCAGACCAGAACCCATAGCATATAACTACTTACTTTAGTTCAGGTATTAACTAGATTCACGCTCACACACACATACACACACTCACACTCTCTTTCTCTATGTATTCTCACTCTCACTCTAGTCTAAGTCTAAGTCTACTCAACTAAACTCCACTCAGCTTGGCTCACTCCTCTATTAAATAACTGCATATCTTTCTCATAATACTACGTTGATATGTTTTTCTCCCTTCATACGACCAGACTTCCGAAATTGTTGACATGATCCAATTTCTGAGCTATTTAATATAAATGCGAACTAGATCCGGAGTATAAGCACAGCTAAAAGTAGAGTTCAAACGATTTACCTTTCATGTGGTCCGCTCAGTTTCAATACTTCTATTTGTATATAGCCAAAAAATGTATCTGTCTTCATATTATGTGTTTTATCTACTCTAGCAAAATTCTTCCCACTGTGCACATATTCTAGTATTCATTAGTATATCTAATGTTTTTATACATCTTACCTTCTATTTTCCGATTACCTAGTTGGTGTTGGTTTATTTTAATTCAGTTCCAACTCCACAGCGTTAGAACTAAAGTCGACCTGGCATGGCAGGCATCCGACAAGGCTACTCCAATAAGGTATACATTTACGAAGTCCCAAAGTGCAATTAATTTTTCAGAGTTTAAATTAAATTATAAATTAGTAGAAAAACTAACAAGTTGATATCACCACAGTGACAAGCTACACAATTTTAAACCGCAAACGGAAATAATGCATTTTATTGTATTATTATCAAAAGAGAAATACTACAATTAGTTTGCTTTTCCTGTTAAGTTTAATTACAAATTGCAGCCATAAAATTTGGGAAGGTACTATAAAATGTGTATATGGGAATGATCATCAAAAGCATTTTGTGAGCTTATTACACCCGAAGAGGCAACACGTTGAGTTTAAAAATTTGAGGCACTAGTTACCCACGTGATAAAATGTTAGATTCCCTCAGTATTTCTTGTGGGTTTTAGCTAATCTTATAAATGCCATAAAATATCAAGACTAAGTACGTAGTAGGATATTTTGTTCTAATATAATGTTACATTAATCTTTAGCCCATGACAATAATTAATGTCGGCTGTCCAAGGGTATCCATTCGGTTATATTGTGGTATCAGTTTTCATTGGAGTAAGAATGCAGTGGAGTGTTATACAGACAGAAAACAATTTAATACAAAGCTCATCAGTTTTCCCCTTTTGGTGAAATATTTTGTTAATAGCGTTCACAGGCTCATTATTGCCTGGGAGAAAGGGGAATTTTCTGCTCTGCCTTTCTCCAGCAATGCACTTTTGTCGTTTGGATTGCCTAGTAACAAAATAGTAGGAAGATAATTACATTGTACTCGTGTTAAACATAGTGAAGTATATTAAACAAAGTAATTTCAGTTCAGTTGCTCCACTTATTTATGTTTAGAAAGTAAAAGACTGTAGAATGGTGCTTTCACTAATTTCTCCAACACTTTTACACACCTAACTTATATGTGTATAGCAGGAGCAGTATTAAAAATAAGTATGTTTACTTACTTAACGTCTGTAGCCCTAGAACATAGGCATACGGCATACCCATAGCTATGTAGTACTGTTACGCAGTAATTTATTACTCTTCCTGAACCTGATTTATTCTCTTCGTAGTAAATAACATTTTTCATAACGATTGTCATGGACAATTTGAAACATTCAAAAGGATACAAAAATACTTTGTGCATTCGTCTTTTCATTGTATGTAGTTAGTGTGCGATTCTTCATAGTAGAAAAGTTTGGTCTGGATTAGAAAACATGAGTGAATGCATTGTATTTATTATTATAATATTCTATTTATATATTTATCATAATATACTAGCTACTACAGATATGTCTACAGTCTACAGTATTTGTGATGCGAACATTAGTCAGTTCAGCCAGCATTAAAAGAAATACATGGCTCTATGCATACTTATACTTATGTGTGTATGTTGGTTAGCATTAAATTGAGATCATTACTATCGTGCCAGTGGTTATGTATTCATAGTTATTCAAGTGCAATTGCTCAGCAGCCATTCTCCACCTTTATAATAGTCTATACCGTCATTCATGCAAAGAATAGCGATTCATCTAGCTATTCTAAAATATTCCTTGAATATACAAATATGTACCCATGTAACTATGTATGTATGTAATGTAATGCATCCATTTTCGAGGATGAGTTGCTATGTACATAGTTGGTAGTTGTTGGAGAGAGAATTCAAGATTGATGCTAAATTTACGTTCGACGCTTGAGCTAGATAAAATTTCTTTCCTACTTTATACCTATTTACCATCCACACTACAGTGGCTTCTCATATTCCATTGTAGTGATATTGTATCTTCACCTACTCTGTTGGTGTACTGTTACAAACAAATTATATGCCTACTGATATGATGAACTATGAATGTAACCTTACTCCAACTCCCTACTCCCTACTCCCTACGTCGTGTACATAACATTCTCTCGCTGACTTGTTCACTAACTCACTCAGCTTGAAGAATACTTGCAAACAAATGTTATACTTGCAAAAGCAGAGATAGGGGGAAGAGAATTGAAATACAAATACGCTGAACGTATGTACGCAGAACCAGAGCATGGGTTGCACACCGTGGAGAAAGTAATGAATGCCATAGAAATTTTTGAGAAGAACGGAAGGAAAAGGAAACCCTGGCGGGTTGGTGGTATGGTATGGTAGAGCTCAGTCACAATGAGACAGAAAAGCAATGCAAGGCATGGCAGACATAAATAAATTGACTGGTGAGAAAGCAATGGAGAATAGACATGTTAGTATGTATGGATGTTCCAACAAAAAGAGTAAGTAGAGCGTAGCTGACTCATCACAACAGACATTCAAGTAGAAAGTCAGAACAGAAATCAGGAGATACTACATACATACATCTATTATACTTAAACTTAAGTAAGGAAAAGATGTTGCAATTACGGTACACTAGTGTAGTAGTTCTAGGTAATTCAGTATACTCCTTTATAGTTAGTAGTAGTGGAGTATCAGTAGTTTGGGAAATAACTAAGAGGATCGCATGGAGGAGAAGAAGAGTTTGTGAGAGATACTACGTAGAAGCAATTGAAGACAAGGACGAGGAATAGATCCTTGTGTGTATATATATATGTATATATGTAAGTATGTAAGTATACCTAGAAGGAACAGTACTATTAGACATTAGACTACATATCAGTATATGATAGTGGTCTGGTGTGTGTGGTTGTTAAAGTTAGTTAGTTAAGGCTGAATGAGTGAACAGGGAAGAGAGAGAGAGAGAGTCTGAGAAAGAAAGAACGTTAGAGAATACTCAAGAGTCAAAGGGGCTCTTCAACTTGGATCTTTTAAGCTTAGGTGGTTAGCAGCACTTGACATGGAGCAAAGTAAATATTCCTAGACATAATGAAGTAAGTAAGATGAGAACTTTGAATTACTAGTTGACGTTGACATTAGGTTGTTGGGAATTGTTTTCTTCCCCTACTTCAAATATTTGGACGGACTACGCATTTAATTTAAATAGAGAACTGAGTCTCTTATGTAGGTATTCTTCTAATTCCAAATGCATCACGTAGACGTTTCCTACACAGCATCATCTTATAATTATAGTATTTATTCTTATGTAGCCAAATATAATTATACGTATTGATGCTATGCATCGTTATATTTTAAGTAGAATACTAGAGCTTAACACAGTGGAGTAGGTAACTAAATATTTATGTAAATTTAAATCCTTCTTAGGGAGCTACCTAGGTATTTAGGTATTCACTCATTAAATATATAATACTTATGCAGTATATACCTAAATACCTAGTTCTGTTTCCATTCAAGAGGAACTTAGAGCTACAGTCTACTATTTGTTCAATGTAAGCGTTACGATGTAGTAAAACCAATAGGAAAGGCATAATTTGCTTTATGCTTTAGTTCAATGTGTACAGGATGGACGAAGAATAGTAAAATTAGTGTGAATCTTATTTGTTTAGAATTTAATGGGAAATGGAGTGAGTATTTGTGTAAGGGGAGTGAGTTGTCGGTCGGGATGGGTTGGCCCGGTACTTAATTTTTTATTATCGTCGTTGCAGAGAAAGCTTGATGATACAAAGAATAGAGATTGATAAGATGGGAAGAGGAAGAGAGGAACAAGGCAACTAGTGCGATCTGGGTTGAGTTGACTGTGTACTGTATGTATATATGACATGACATTACATAAATACATCATATTAGTATTATATAGATATTAGGAAACTGGGTATTAATTCCTGTGTCGCTTTGCTCTTCTCTGTATTAGTAGAGGCGACAGGCCCAGAACAGGACAGACACCACATCACATCAGCATTAGGAGCTTACGTCCATGGTTTCACGGTTGTTGTAGTAGTAGCAGTTCTACAGATTTAGTCTATGTGGCACATTACATAACCTAATGGTCTCGTGGCTCGCTCAACTGTTTTCGAGACTCAAAGATTGGTATCTTTAGTACCTACAGTACTTAAATACCACTAGAGGAGACTTGGAGGCGAAGGAATGGAATGGGACAACAAACACTATCAACATCAGCACAATGAGGTGGAAGAAGAAATGCACACACATACAGTACCTAGACTGTAGGCACTTATGATATAGCATGGAATATTTAGTTGTATAGAAAGATGTCAGGGAAGGCAGAGAGAAATGATAGACATCGCTGGGAAAAGTAGAGTAAGTATCGCTTTGGCTGCGACAATGACTTTCTCCGTCCAATTCAATGCCAAACGGAATGGCGGGCGAGGATAAGGAAGGATAGCCAAGGCAGATAGCGGAAGTTCTTGAGAGTCTCCTCAAGGCTTAATGCTGAGAAGACAACTCCAACTCGCTCGACTGTTTATAAGCCTGTGGAATTATGTACAGAATTTTACGAGTGTTCACTTGAGGAGGAGAAAGCTGAGAAATTCTAGAAAGAAGAAGAAAAGGAGAAGCCTGTCGAAAGAAGCGTTAGATTCGCTTGCTCCTGTTGGCTCTTATTCTCCATGAAGTAGTTTCTATTCTATTTATGTGTGTGTTCATAGAGAGTATACAGATAACTGCCTGTTTTCCCTTCCTTTTGCCAACCTAACCGCCTTCTTGACTACTCAAGTGTTTTGTGGGGGACGAGGAAGTGTAGACAGCGAATAAGAGCATTCAAGAGGAAGATATTACTTGCTGCCTCCACAAATTCCCTTCCTGTCTAATGTTTCTGTAAAAGCGCACATTACATCACATACACACCACCAAAAAATAAAATAAACATATTAGCAAGCACTAGCAGGTAGCCTAAAGCTGGACTACTGAAATGGGCCTCTACCTAAATATATTATGCATAGGTACCTGGTATCTCTATCTATATTAGGTATATAGGTACAGTGGCAGGTATCTATCTAACTTAACGAAATTAAACTACCTACGTGAAAAGTGAAAATACCTTGCGTACTACAAGAGTATCTTCCGGAATAACTCTTTCCTCACTTGGATTAAGTACACCAACACATTTTTCAGTTTCATTTATTCAGTAGGTACCTACGGGTGTGGATACCTACTGAAACCAGAATTTCCTTTTCACGGATGAAGTGTAGAAAGGTATTAAAATACTAAATCACTACTTCCACTACACAAAATCCCAACGAACGACTAAGTTCTTAAGCGGATATATATATTTACCTTCTAGATCGGAGATTTATTTACACACAGGGCTAAAATCCAAATATTTTAATGCTCTTTTTATTCGCCATTAGTATTCTGCTAAAATATGTACTATTATCCAATTGTATACTATTAGGACACATAATAAAATCATATTTAATTCAAGGAAAAGTGGATTATACAAAATAATTTATATCAGTAAAGTGTGCATCGAAATATTTAACTTGTTTACTCTTAGTTCTAAAAGTTTTGTAGTCATCTTACTGTGAATCGTCTAGCAGATATAATAATGTGACAGAATTCTATCATGTGAGGCAGAAATACGTCTTCCGTTGGCTGTGTTTATTCCGCTCTATAATTCCATTTCCTTAGTTTATTTCCCAAGTTATTGTACCTACGACAGGATGCGCAATTTCTAAATAAACGATTATAATCAAGTGGACGTAGTTGTTTTAATGGTTTATTTAGATGCCTAATAGTTAAGTAGAAGATTGTCGTTAATTGAAATTAATGGCGGAAGGTAAAAAAATAGAGGAATGCTAATTAGTTGCCATTCTAATTCACTGGACCATGCATTATAATCGTACCCACTAATATCTGTGCTGTACCGCTGAAACAGAAATGTGTATCATGAACTTAGGTAGGTCCTACCATTAAAATTGCAATTAGTGATTATGGTTTTAGTTTCACCCAATATCAATTTAATAAATAAATTAAGAAAACAGCATAGTAGAATTTTCGGCCAAGCTTTCGCGAACATTCTTCATATTAATTTAACGATATGAGAAGGGCTTAGCCTTACAAGTGGCTTCATTATTGTGATTTACAGTGTGCAATTTTCCTGCCTTCTAATTTAGCTAGGTACATTGCAATGCAGGATCCAGATCTTCCACATGTACATTACCTAGAGCCAGTAATGGTAAAATGCACATTTTCATTTCACTTTCACTCCTCATTCTGCATGACGACTCTTCCCACTTCCCAAAAGTTGAATAAAGGCACTTTCCTCAAACAAACAGTTAATGATAATATTATACTCTTAGCAGATTAGCATAGTAGATGAAGTGGTTTCTAAGTATTTATTCAAATCAAGAGTCTAGATATGAGGAGCTTAAGAATTAGTGAACCATAGCCTAAAGGTCTTACAACATATTGTATTATTGCAAAATAGAACATTTCAGAGTTTATTTTACAAATTGGAATTGGAAGACTTAGACCGCAAAAAGTAAACAGGCTTAATTATGCCCTTCAGTTCAGTGTACGTACTTACTACTTACTTAAGTAAATACACAAAAGTTATAATGGTGTACTGTTCTATATATATGTAATGGTTCTGAATAGTTTCAGCGGATTGCATAGGATCTAAATACTGTGGTATGTAAGTAATGAGGAAAAACAATTACAAGTTACAAGTTTTCAAAATACTAATACAAATGCCACAAGCCTTCTCTACAAACTCTTCTCTATATTATTTTCGAATTATCAAAATTGTCTAACTGTATTATCGCAAACTCCACTGGAGAAAGTCTTGCAGCGAAAGTGGGAAAATGTTCAATACGATCCGTTCTGTTCACAATAATATTTATTAACTCCACTCCACAGTGTCCTTCTGTCATGTGTGATAAATATCCGGTGAAAATTTCCTATACTAGCACATACTCTAAATCTACTTGTTCCTGGCAAGTTGTTTTTTGGCCAGTTCTATTAAATGTATAGAATATGTGGAACAGACGGACCCAGTGATCGGAATAAGCCAAAGCCAACTATACTTATTGTATGTAGCAATCTCGAATGTCCACACATTTCTATATATTTATACTATTATACTAGGTACGTACCTATGGGCTCATTCAGTGTCTATATGTATTTATAGAGGTACAAATGTACCTACATGTGTATACATGGAGTCATTATGTGTTATTAGGGGAGTATGATATTATGAAAGTGGTGCATGAGTAGAGGTAGATACTTGTTGATGTTTTGACCTGAAAAGAGGCGGCGAGGAAGGCGACTAGCGACTGGCCCAGCTCAAAGACTTATGGCATCACTTTTCTCCAAGTTTTGTTTGTAGACTCATTCGCTCGAGAAACTGAGCCAAGAGTTGCAAAGAAAGTAATAGGAACGATAAGCCGCAGTAGGGAAAAGCAAGCCAAGCTTAAAATTGTGGCATTAGTCTTAGGCCACTCAAACTACCGCTGCTCTGCTCCTCTGCTCCTTCCTAGCAAACTAGAGCAAAGTCAAGAGTAGCAGTGAATGAGGAGCACGAGTAAAGCAACCAAGGCACTGCAATACTATCAAATAATGTGATTTCATTAAACCAAAGAAATTTAATGAAACTTTATTACATATAAACTTTTTACGGCCAACTTTTTACAGATGCACGCCAACCGAAGGTGACAACTTATTTCTGTGAGTTCGTACCACGTAGGCAACCAAGCAAGACTCACCAATCACATTTTGACTCAGGTGATATTGAGCAAACGACTTAATGAGATATCGTGATTAGCGAGGTGGTAAATTGCTTTTTGGAAATATTGTACATATTACCATCAGCAGTAATTGGTTAATTGATTTCTCATCTACTGTGCATGGTGGGCATGAGTAATGCAATGTAAAATGTAATGCAATGAAAGCTATATAAATGTAAATATAGTTCAGTACACCTAGTACGCATCCATCATGTTCATAGTCCATTTCATGAGTATTTAATGCGTTGTGGTGCCCGGACATTATAGCCAGAAGTAAATTTCAGCGTCAGTACTTCGTAGCCACACCGATATCAGTCTCATTCTTGTTTTACAAATATCGTCAAAACACGGTGGATATTGTCAGTACATGTTTAATTCAAAAAATGTCTCAGTATATTTAAAGTTACTATATAACTACTTGGTTGTAATAATACGAAGCAGTAATGTGCGCACGGCTGAAAGCTAAGAAGACTGGGACACCTGTCCTGTCTTGTCAACCCTTACATGCTATATGGAGCCATGTGTATTGATGTATCAGCAAAATATTATGTTTAGTATCGTCCAATACATACAATAGATATTGTGGACAATTTGCGAAGTGAATGGATTTGAATAGACAGACAGGAGTAGGCGGGTACACACGTTTGGTAACATAATGCTACATAATCTAAATACCTTGTCGTGTTGTACAGTTGTGTTTGTGTGTGTGCGCCTTATGTATATTATGTAGCTAAGCTGCACACACTCGCACTCTGCAATAAATACGAATTCCCATACGAATATTCAGTTAGTATACAAACTATAGTTATTTCGTAACATGGTATGATAACCTTTCTTGTAGTGTATGCGCAGTAGACAGAATATTTTTGTGTATCGTCCTTTGGCAAAGTTTAATTTCATTGTCTTGGGGCGAGACCTACGCGACTACTACACCTAAAATTGAAATATTGCATTAATGTATTGATAAGAGAATTGATTTGTGTAAATCGGCCAGCTAACAATATTTCTTCAGCTTCTATTTAAGTCGTGTTATGTTTAGTCCTAAGCTGGGTCGCAACTCGTAAGGTAGCAACTTACTCTGTTATACAAAAACATGGAGAGACTTTCATTTCGCAAGTATGTACCAATAATTATATTTGTCTATCTATTTTACTTTCATTTTGTCATTGCATACAACAGCACAGCCGCTTTAATTGTGCTTTGAAAATTGGAGAAAGTTGGGAGAAAGCAACATTTATATTTCCTTTTGGTGTAAAAATAAGAATCCGAACACAGTAGTTGTTATTTTACCTTCTTACGGCGTAATCGTACAAGAAAAATAGTTAATATCTATTATCCAAATTATTTTGAACAGTGCAGTACATGGTTTTGCAAGGAGAATATTTACCTCGTTATTCAGCTAATACTATTGCGTACACACTAATTGGTTGAGCATAGAGGATAAAATTTCAGAGTATCCAGAAAAACATGCGTGGATTATTAATGAATATTACCTGGACTTAAATAAATTAGCTGGTATAGTTTAATGGGACTCGTGAAATGAGTCATAGTATCTAGATCAAAACAAATCAAATTTGTGCATAGAGAGAAAGTAAATCGACAGAGTTGTATAATCGGCGGAGGAAGTAAAACAAGCGGAGCATTGTTGTGGTCTGTGGCCAATAAAGCATGAATACAAATGCGTTGCTCGTAAGAAGACCATTGGAATGGAATGAAATTGCAGAGGGTCATGCCTCAGTAGAGTTGGATTTGGTGTTGGTATACCTGTCTATAGGCTCATAGAACTAGCTGGAGTGTAATTTATGAACAAATAAAGCCGGTCGATGATAATCTTCTGGGTGTAATAGGGATTAATGAGTTGCGAATGTTTTCAGGCTGAAAAATGCAATTACCGAGGAGGGAAATCAGGGTAATGTGATTATAGAGATAAGTGGTGAGCTACCCGCTTACCCGTCCATATTCCTACACATCCTATACAGTTAATTGAGTCTGCTACTTCCATAATTCTTTCAGACTGTGTAGCAGAACCAAACAAATAGTACATTATTTAGCTATTTTAGACGCCTCTGAATATAAGGATAATAATATTAAGTATATATATTTATCAAGTGCGTTTGCCGTTACAGGTGATACGAGAAGTTTATATGGTCTAACCTACTTAATTTCAGTTATTAAACAAAATGAGTATACGTACAGTATATCCAGAATATGTTTATTTTTATTTTTAGCTGGGATAATATTTTTATGCCATTATAATTCCAAAAATTTCAATTTTAAACAATAATTAACAGAAAAACTGCTTAAAAATGAAAATTATTAGAATTTGGCCTACTATTTATTGCTACACAATAGTAATAATGTGAGTGCATATTTTTCTTACGATTTAATTAAATTGCATTCAATATTAATATAAATAGTTTGTTTAAAATCTAATTCAGGCTTTAACTTTAATTTAGACTTTGCCCATCTCATTACCCGTACCACCTGTAACGTTCAATTGTGTTAAGCTGTATTAGTAAATATGGACTAAAAGAATAATTATATGAAAATTTATATTACGCACATTTTAAACATAAATATATTTATATTTATACTTAATTTATATAACAGTACATCTACAGTATACAGTACATGCATACATATCTTGATTGGCAACTATTTGAAATGTTATTTTAAATTGGCCTTTGTCTTATCATTTGATATCAACACAAGATGGGCTGAATTCTGGTTTAGTAGGTACTCTATTGGTATTGTATCGCACTTTAGGTGGATTGGACAAGTTTTATTATTAAGTAGCTAATATTATGTATATTAAGAGTGCACTTTGATATATCAGCTTACAATCAGGCAGTTAAGTTAGTTCATTGTCAGTTGAGTTGAGTTCAGAGTAACAAAATCGATTTGTGATTTATGTTCTGCTGCGTTTGACTTGATGGGATCGATTTTCACTCATAGGGCCCAACTGGAGTAAGAACTCATTCTGTTTTTGTGGAATATTAATCTTCTTGTTGTTCTCTGTTTGAACGTTATTGTACCTTCGTATCGTATCGCATTGTACTCGTATATTGTTTAGTGCGGAGAAATTCAATGTGGCTTTATGTGGATCTTTTAAATGTTCACTACAACACGTAACTGTATGTAAGTAAAAGTAATATTCTGCTCTATCTGTAATTCTTCCTGTTTAGCAGCTATAGTATAACTAATGTAACTAAACTAATGTACTCTCTCTTTCATATTTAATAGACTCACTAGAAAACAAACCATCGTCCTACGTCCGTTATATTATAATAGTATTGCCTACAATCTAACACAACACAATACAACACTGCTAGTTTAGTTTAACAATGTTATTACATAATAGTACTAGCTTTTAGAATCTATAATAGACATCTCTATGGCTCCTATTACGTAACAGCCATACCAAATTGGCTATATTTCTTCTTTAGTTTATATGCACCTACTTACCATACCAACTTAGTTTTAGGTACAGCACATAGTGCATTGCATACTATTGTTAAATATGAATATCACAGGAATACCCACACCGAATAGTTCCATCCTTTTCTTTCTTTCCTATCTTTCACCGTTATGTACTCATATAATATGTACATATTTATTATCTAAGTGTAGTCGATGCAAAATGCAAGGAACCGACCCTGGCCTGGTCTGGCCTGCCCTGACTTGGCCTGGCATGGCCTGGCAAACTTAACTTTAGTACTGTCCCTTTTCTATGTCCTCCTTCTTCTGCGAATAATATTTCACTACGTACATAGTAGCTTCAGCACTACAATATACTACCAATAAATACATAAATACCAGCTATATGATAATAAATAAGGAGGGACAGAAAATAGTAAGTACATAGTGCTCCTTCTATTCTAATGGGTACCTTGCGTAAATTTTAGGAAGCTCTATTTTGTGTATGTATACTAGAAGCTTACTTACTTAGGTTTCAGTTGGAGTAGAATGCACAATTTTCATGTTTTCACTCTCCCTGTTAAACGACTTGGTTGTATTTTGTATTTGTATTACGTATGTAATGTAGGTACTTTATACTGGCTTTAGTGTACTGTAGTCCCGTTTCTCTAACTATTGTACTATACGACTATACTTTGTGCATTGTATATATATATCTACTATCTATGTATTTATCTATCTATCCTATCGCTACACTACATGTCATAATAATATATCTATTCTTCTATTTAATATTGTACCGTACGATATATATTTGGTATTTGGCATTAGTTTAGTATGGGCCTTTCCCCTGAACACTACCATCTACCATAAAACGCCACCTAACCAACCTACTATATATCTTTCCACAGTCTAGTGTACTGTACTGTACTGTACTGTAGTTTAGTGTAATGCCATCACTATCTGTCTCTATTATGTATGTAAGTACCTAAATGTAATGTAGTAAAATAGTATAATAGTGTATAATATAGATTAAATTATAGCAGTTCCGTTGTTGTGGCAGAAATGTGTGTATGTATGTACGTATACAATATAAGCATCATCCCGTTGTCTATGTGCAATATTATTAGACTGCACTGTAGAGCCTTTATGTCTGTCTGATTTTATCTGTAAGGACACAACTCATCTGTAATATCTCTGTCTTTCTGTGTATGGATGTTATGTATCTATTTTATGTAGCTAAATGTCTACTTACGTTAGTTATAGTAAATGTAAATATTACATTAGAGTTTCAATGTATGAGTTGTAATGTTGTAAATGGATAGTCTATGTTGTACTATATAGTTGTATCATTGTATTTGTATCTGTAGTGTACTGTAGTTGAGTGTACCTACTTATCCCTCGATAGAGCAAAATAGTAAATGTATGTCATCTGCTGTCTGTAGTGTACTCGTACTCGTATCCGTATCCTCTCTATATTTCACATATTATTATAGTTATGTACTAGGTATGTATCTGTAGTTTTATATTTTATATTAGTATTATATTGAATTGCATTGCCATTGCCATTGCAGACTTTCTTCTGTTTGTGAATCTTCCGCTCTCACGCTCACATTCCTTTCGCCTTCTTGCCCACTGACTCAAACTCACCGAAAACGAACTGCTCTCTTCCTTCTCTCTATCTGTACCAGTTCCAGAGTTCCACTCTTCCACTACTTACACTATCGCAGCCCTTTTCTCTCACACACTCCACTCAAACTCTACATTCTACCACTGCACTACTACTACTACTACGCTAACTAACTCTCTTACTTACGAACATAGCTCACTTTACTACTTTCCTCCTATTACATACTATCTCTAGCTACCAAACACTATACTTTTAGTGAAACTCCAATTTACACTCCTCCTAGTCACTAGTGGTACATAGATACTTCAACATCATTATACATACATACTTGATGTATACACATAATATAAGTATTGCGTAAATAGTAGAAATATAGAAAGAAATTCACAGAATTTGTGTTGCGATAGACGTATGGTTAGTTTTAGTTTCTCTTCTCATGACATACATTACATAAGACGCTTAGGTATGCTTATATTAGTAGTTTCAGTCGCAATACCCCTAATAGAGAAAGTGTGAAGCAATAGAAGGAAAAGGAAGACAAGGATTTGTTTTATAAAAGTTGACGTCCCTTGGCAAGTCTCGCCCTTACATTTTGTATTTCCTTTCTCCTTTCCCTTTGACTCATCTCTCGAATCCTGTCATAGTCCAACTGAGCTAACTACGTTTGAGTGAGAACAGAATCAGTCTAGCAGAGGAGGCTAGGCGTAAAACACTAGGAAAGATTCTAGTACTAGAATTATATTCCAGAAAGCAAACCAAACCAAACCAGTGCACTCAAACTACGTGCATACTTTCAGCTAACTTATTGTTAGACCTCAGAGTCAAAGAGTGGAAAGCCAAAAGCAAAGTTAAAAGTGGTGATAAAATAAATTCAACACTTCAATTCACTTTAACTTACATAAAGCTCCAGAATTCTATTCAAATGTGTCTCGCATCTACCAAATTCCTCTTCGTGCTCATGTATGTCAATGCTAAGTACTTCAAATGCGTAGTACTCAAGTGTTTATCGGTATTTCACACCAATCACTCCCTACATTAATTTTACATTAGCTAATTAGAATTTACTCACATCATATAACAACAATTATTGTAACATTATGTAGTAGGTAGTATGTAGAAGTAATTAAAATTAAGAAACTAAGTAATACATTTTCTTAATATGTCTTTTGGACATATTGTTTTCACATGTGCAAATACCTAGATCTGGTTGCACTGTAGGTTAGTAGTTATGTTCAAAGGCAGATATTTTTGCTTTTTAAATACGTACGTAAAGTAAATTAAATCTAAAATTATGTAGTACAGATAGAAGACTTTTTCATTTAGTGTTTAAGATGCTATTTTCAAAGTTATTTTAGGTAGCCATTAAATATTAGCTAACTTTTCCATTTAGAAGAACAAGGGAACAAACTAGTAGTAAATTAGTCGGAGTAGAAAAATGTGTTAAGTGTGTTATGTCTTAGTGTTTCTTCCCTTTCTAAGCCTAAGCGCATACAAGGGATAACATTGAAAATAAGAGATTTCCAATAAAGGACATGATATATATGTAGGTATGTATTTATAGAGTACATACCATAGAAAACATTAGAAGAAAAGAAGGGCAAAGAGTTAGTTGTCTTGCCTTGGAGCTGTAAATACCTCCTCACTGATGTGAGCGGAGTGGATGTATGTTATACTTTTGTATAAGAGATAGGTATACATGGAGGTATCTTTTAGGAGTAGGTAGGGAGCAGTTGAGTGGAAATTCGTCAGTGACAGAGTATAGACAAGGAAAGACAAGACACTGTAGTAGCCGCTCAAGTAAATGGATCTTAGACAAATTCAATTGTATGAAAGAGCAAGTGCTTTCCTTTCTTTGATGTCCAGGAAAACATTACTTAGTCCGCTTGCCTTCCACTCATTTTTTTATTCCCTGTCTTTCTCTCCATTTCGCTTTTCGTCCTTTCAATCTTCTTTTTTTCCTTTCTCCTTCCTACATACATACACCCCATACATATACTAAAACTGATGACATACTATGCTACACTTCTCTATGCATGTATCTATACCTAACGACTTTTACTTTCTTCATTCTTTGTCCTTCCCAACCAACACCACGCCACACCATAACCGTAGCACTCACACTCATTCCAAAAATGCTATAATATACAAATATACTTACAGATATAGTATTATTGTAGCATTTCTTAAGAAAAGGATGAAGAAACTGGAACAGGGGATTTCCCTATTTGAAATACTGTGTATAAATATATAGTTACATGTTAACATATGGTTTCCATATGCAACATATATTTTAATATACATGCATTATGTATAAAGTCCTTTCTAGGTAATGTGCACAGTAAACAGATGCAATATACCTAGTTCTGACAATGCAACATGTTCTTCCAGCCAATTCTCATTTGATCTCTCGTCGGTCATGATACTACTCTCAAAGAAGCTCTAGCATATGCTTATGTAGACAAAAGTATATAAGAAATAGCTTATATGTAGACGTATGTAATATAAGTAGATGAAGAAAGGAGTCATACTGACTGACTGTTGTGCAGAATGTGTATGCCTACTATTTTAAATCGAAAAGCTCTTTCACTTCACTCCACTTTGTAGTAGAGTAGAACACATGGATGTGCAATGCCATGCCATGTCATGCCATGGCACGGGATGACATGACACGGCCCATACATTTCTCCATCCCATTCTCCTACATACAAACACATAGACACACACACACAGTCGAGTTCCTCGTATAGGAAATATTAGTGCTTATTTGAGTTGTTGATCTGTGCCTTCTTCCTTCTGCCATGCCAACTCCCCATGTCCCATTCTCTTTCTTAGTCATTTCATTTCATTTCATATAGTAGATCCAGATCCTTCCTCTAAAACCTTCTTCCTTCTCCACATCGTCTTTCTCGAACATTTCATCCGGGTTCCTGAATTTCTTGTGACATGAATCCTGACTACCTATGTCATATCAGCTCAGGCAAACTAATCCACTAGCATACCACTCACTACGTAACGTCCTCCTCCTCTCCTTTATATTTACTACTTCTCTTCTATTATTTTCTTCCGTCTCTCTTACTTTACATACATTACACTACACTACACTACACTACACGGAACAAATACAATCTAATGTCTAATATACATGCATGGCTTCTCTCCATTGTCCCTTCATCTCCTATGTCTATGTATATACAAATAAATGCGAATTTTTTGTACACTATACCATAATATGCTTATATATACTTAAGTAGATTTTAAATAATGGAGTCAGTTATTTACTTGCATAGGATGTCAATGCATGCATATATTATTATTCCTGTAATGCCTTATAATACAATACTATATCAAAACTTGGTTGTAAATAAGCACTCTGTTTTGAATTGGGTTGTGAGATTGAGAGCAAGTCTGACCAAATCACCTTGTTTTCCTTTGCACATATTATTATTACTCATATCTGTGTGCTATATAAAATAGATCTTTTAGTTTGTTCGAGAGTTGAGGGACTGTAGTTAGGGAAAGCCATATACGTTATTTATCAAAGTTAGGGGCTTCTCTGTAGATCATATTTTGTATTTCATGTATTGTCTCATCGTATTATTCAAACCTGAGAGTACTACTTATACACTCTCCCCGGTTACTTGGCTACCAACCTATGCATGAGTAACTTACTTTCCCTTCTTTCATTATTTTGTGGCATTACTACATATTGTCATATCCTTCTTTCTCCTCTTCCTTCGTAATAGAATCTTCCTTTCCCCTGCTTTCTCTTTATTACATTTACAGTTATTCTCACTACACTTAACTTTGTTGAATTTACTCTTTTCTCTCACGTTCCATATATTCTTTTCTCCAAAGTCTACAATTGGATTTTCAAAAGCATACATTTTGCATCTGTCTATATTCTAGCTTTTTGAGCAAATTCACATTCCATATTGTGTAGTAGAATAAAACTCAAACGACAAGTCTACTGTCACAGGATAGAAGTACAACGTATGTAAACCCTTAGTTACAATTGTCACGTATAATATACAAATATACGGGTGTGATGTACAGAGGCGTGAACTAAAAGGGTATACTCACTTCTACACAGTCACACTGTGTGCACTTGCTAATATTTACATTTCTAAATAAAGTGCCTATTTGTTTGTGTATATTTGCACAGAATTACGGGAAGCTAGAGTTTATTTTTCCTTTTTGCGTTGGTTTTTGGAAACTTTTTGCAAACAAACAACATGTGTACCAGTGTACCATTGGAACAAGTTTAACAAATAAACAGTGTACGTATTTATTATTCAAAAGCCGAGATTCCTCTAGTATGACAGTTTAAATATTTTCTTTCTTTCTTGTAAGCTTCTAAGCGGGAGCTCTTACGAAATGCTTAAACTTAAAACCCCGACGTTTAATTTTTTCCCTACGCTACATATCCATAATACTATACTTACCTTACTCACATAAATCTGGCTCAATCAATTAATTCGACATTTTTGTTAGGAAATCTTCCTTTTATTTTCCTTTTTCTTTGTCTTTAGCATAGTTAAATATTACAATAGTAAGTATTTTGCTATAATACCCTTATTCTTATGCTTAAAACCCTCAATCCTCTTGTGTACGAGTCTAGTTTAGATACAATTTAACAATGTATGTTAGGTACAATCGAAATATTACTCCAAGCCTAAAACAGCTACAATTTAATGCATGTGAGCATGGGCTAAAATAAACACTTAAAAATAGAAACTACTTCGTATTCAAGAACCATGTGTCTCGTGTGTTTTTACATGACATAAAATATGCATGGCCTCCTATTTTTGATGCAAAAGGATTTTTCTCTTTCTTACTAGAATCATTATATCCCATATGTGGAAACATATTTTGTTTTCTTTTGGTCTTACGTATTTTACTTCAGGAAATTTTACATTTACATAATTAATTTTATCAACAGATGTGCCACACTGTTATTATGCATCTTGTATCTAGCCTATTTAGCAATTTGTAAATACTACTGCATAGGGTTTCCTACTTCAAATTCCAACTAATATTCTCCAGCTCACCAATACTATGAGGGACCATGTAATAAAAGCAAGTATACATAAATACGTAAACTGAATCGAGTACAATGCGAAAATAGGTCAGCCATTTTACACAAAGCGTAGGATGTATTTAGTATATGTGCAATTATTTTATTAGTGTTGGTTAAAAGGAGATTTATATTATAAAATAATATGTTTGTGTAATTCTTTAGTAGCGGTGATATTCAATGAAAGATCTTGACATTTCACTTGAATTCCCGTTGATTCGTCCTTTAATTAGCGATAAAGAAACACTGTCTGAACTGAAGTGTGAGTGTATCTAAAATCTAATCTTTGTTATTATGACTCACTGTTAGTTCCTTCTCGTTCACTTGATTGATTTTTTATTTAGCTGATTGATAATTGCTATCACCTTCATCGCTACATCTGCGCTCCACTCGCTGATGCTCTGTTCTTCCACATTTCGCTCTTATCTGTTATTCTCTGTACTGTTGTAACATTCGTGTACGTATAGCATAATAGCCTTCAGTCCTAATCTGTTCGACACTGTTGTACATTAGTTAATTTATCACTTCGTCCGTTCGTAAACCCTTTTTCCGTGTCACAATCACTACAAAGTGAAAGCTGAGAGCTCTGTGCTGCTTTCTATCTCTTTCCATCTCTCTAAATCTATTAATATATAAATATAATACACGTATATAGTACTTGGTTATTATTATACTTATATGTGTTATCTATTAATCTCTCTCTGGCTCTCTTATTTATCGTTATCGTTATTATTATTGTATACAAAAATCTATATTCTATACAGTTATCTATGAGTATTTCTTCTCCCTGTATTTCTTGTACTTACACATGACCCGATGTACTGTATGCATGCACATTCGTCACTAGACGCTAAAAAGCTAAAAAAAACTCACCTCTCTATCACAGCATTGTACTGACTGTCAACTGTAATTGTACTTTGTTGTTACATGTGTTGTTGTATCGTATAAGCTTCAATTCCTTTGAGAAAAACAATATTTTCAGCTAATTTCTTATGACTTCTTCAGGACGGCCGGCTCGAGCAAAGGGGCAGGAGGGTCACCGGGTAGCTCTGCTGGGGCTGTCACTCCAGATGCCACTAAAACTCCACCTGTACAGAACAAATCTCTGCAGAACGTGAAACAAGATCAGCATCCAGCGGTGAGGCAATAAAAACATCATTTCCCTCTCTATACATATACTAACCTTAACTTAACTTTCTCTTCAAATATATGTATGTACTTTTATTCAATTTCCTGCTCAAGGAAAAACGCTTCTTTCTCTCAATTACTTTCACCAGAAATAATATAAGGAAGTTGCAAGAGACTATTTCCCCATTTTCTATTAGACTTACGTTAAATCTTACTTCTTACATACACACCTACTTAGCTACTCTATTAAATGTGCTAGGAATTACATAATACACTCACAGAATAATATTTATTTACGACGTTGCGAAATATAAGTAGGCAGACGACGCATCCGCCACTACATACTTATGTAGTACCTAACTGTGTATGTAGTACATAGAAAGTAGATATTAAAAAATATTTTAACTCACTCACTCAACAAGGGTACTTTGAATTATTTTACAAGACTTATATAATGTACTTTATATTAATATTAAAATACACCCAAAGGTTACTTTTAAAATCCTGCTTGCATTTTCAAAACGGATTTTAAATTATATTACAACATTATTTTTACTATCTAGAGGAGACAACCATTATAGCAACTACATTATTTAATTTTGCATCTGGTAAACTAATAAAAACCAGTAGTCATCATCATAGGCGTCGCCACGTATATTTTTATGGATGGCCAACCCAGAGAGTATAGACAGGAATATATTAAGGAAAATAACATTATTGGAATACTCTTTACAAAATGTGATACTTATTTCGCTTTTTAATGTGTATTTTCTTGTGGACACCTAAGAAATACCAGCAATTCGTGCGCAGCGCGACAATTGTCGTTTTTATGAAACCTTTTTTCGATGCTATAGTATCATTTTTAGCAAAATATTAGACTTCTACGTGCCTACTAGTTCAGACGAATGCAGTGCACAAAAAGCGTACAGCGAGAGAAAAATTTAACGCTTAAATTAGCCGTTTTAATTATTGGGCACGTAAATCAAGGCCCTAAATTCTAAATAATATACAGTGCTTTTTGTGATAATTAATACGTTGGTTAAATATAAAATAACTGATGTGGGGAGTACTAAACTGGCATTCTATCGATATTTAGGATAGGAGCGCAACACGAAAACAAACTGAGATTTTCCAAGCAATCCCTGCGCAAGCTGTATGGGTTGAAAGTAGAATTAAAATTGTTCCATTTTGTGGTGAATGATCGTTTTACAACCTTGAGGCAATGGACTTAGACTTTAAAGATCTTGAATGCCTGACTGACCCATTTTTGATTATTGTACTGGAATCCATTATTAGAAATCCCTGCTTGGTTGTCGAAGAGCGAGAATAAAGGAAAGATCTCTGAGTAAAAGCACACATACCAATAGCAATAGCAAAGACACTTTTGTACAGAAATGTTGTATGGTAGGTAGTGCACGAAGGACCTCTGAAGAGGATGATCAATACATCCTCTACATTATTTAGTATTTATTCCTTCTCATATACTATGTAGCAACAAAGGCGATGCTATCTATATATTTAGGTATACTCAAACTATACTCGTAGATGCACGCATTCCATTTGGATGTATCCATCTGTGTACTCTGTACCTTATTTCTGTATATATGCGGTGTCTATAGACTAGAGTTGACTTCTATGTTTTTGAAGCAAAGGAAGCCACGAAGAAAAAAGTTTTTCCGACCGCCACCCGGAGTAAGTAAACGCGCACGTTTACGTTGCAAGATTATTAGACGAAATAGAGTCTCCCAGCCTCAATTTGCAGTGCAGAGTTCATGGACGCCTTTCTTTTCTTACTCAGCTATATACATAGTATACATAAGGATAAGTGTGCGTGCTCCATTCGGCTAAAATTGAAGGGAAGAGCAGTTACAGTTTCTTCTACGTATTTAATGGAGTTCTATAAAATATTATTACGTAATATTGAATATAAGTAGTTTCTAGGTAGGCCCAACCTTGTACTTATCATCATCTCCGTTGATGCAAGTCCAAGCAAAGTACATACCATATGCCTAAGTAGAAATACATAGCTATGTTCTAGTAAAGAAGAAAAGTACTATGTAGTAAAATAATATTATATTATACGTAGCTCTAACATTCTTACAGTCTCTTGCAGTTTTCTTAAAGCTTTTTTCTTAATGGCTCAGTCGGCGATTTAATAAAGTTTTTGTTTACAAAGGATCCTAAGCCTTCAGCACACAACTGAACTCTATTTACTCTCTTTCCTTTTCAGATGGCTTTCTGGCAGAACAGATCGATTTCTTTGGTCGACATGTACATTGACAACACGGAGTCCACTGATTCAGTTGGACAAATCAATTTCAGTCTCGAATATGACTTTGAGAGCATGACCCTCATTTTGAGAATTATACAGGTAATCGTCCAAATGCGTCAATTTTAAATTACTTGAGCTTTTATTGCTTATTTTTTCGTGCCAATAATCGCCCTTTTTATTCACTTTCTCCTATTGTCCTAATCCTATTAATTTGTCCATCAATCTTTCTTACTTTAGTACATTAAACCAACAACCAATGTTAACTATCGTCGTAAATATCGTATCAATTATATCCGCTCCAGCGTTTATTTTCATTATAACGTTTCTTTTCATTCAATTTCATAGTTATCGCAAAAAGAACAGCCCTTGTTATTTTATAGTATTTTTTATTTTTTTCAAGCTGCGTAATAACATTGTACATTCAAAATTACAGCGTCTGACTGCAATTGAAACCGTTATACTGTACATTTCTTCTAATTTCATTTAATATACCTCTTCGTTTGGACAATTCAAAGCATTCCTATTAAATAATAAACAGCAGAATTGAAAGTTGTCTACAAAATTCCCTTTTTAATGTTGTGTTGTGTTGTGTTTACAGTATTCTAGCAAAATTACAGTCAATAAATGTTTTGTAATAATTAAAAGCAAGGTAACTACTTTTATCTTTTATTCATTGTGGCAACTACAGTACACTGCACAAGGAGTTAGGCCGAATAATTATTAATACTTGATGCTTTAGGCAATGTATGCATGTATAGAATTTATAAATAAACTAATCAAAGTTTGATTGTAATTACCCCTTGTTTGATGTGTCTTTAGGGGAAGGACTTGCCTGCAAAGGACATCTCTGGAACATCAGATCCTTACGTGCGAGTAACCCTTTTACCGGATAAGAAACACCGTCTTGAGACGAAAATTAAAAGGCGAACCCTGAACCCCCGATGGAATGAAACTTTATATTTTGAAGGTAAGTATGCTACCAATGATTCCATTCTACTTTGCATGCCAATTATCATTTTACCAGAACTTTGTTCTAGCAATTAAGGCTAATCGTTTAAAATAATTAGAAGGGAAAGCCAAAGCCTGCTGGAAAATCTAATTTTCTAGTTAGATAGAACAGATATTTATTACGTGACACTACTATGCAGCCTAATTTTCAACATGAAAGTATTTTGAACTTTGAGCTGCCTCATCTCTAATCATGTAGTACGTACGTAGATAAAACTTTGAATTTTCCAACAAGGAATATATTTAGCTACATACAACCTACTCTCTACCTCCGAACCTCCTACCTACTCGTTCCCCTTTCCTGGTATTTATCTTATTGCTGACTAGAGAAGAATAAACGGTTCAACTCTGAAGTAAGAACGCAACACAATATAATTTCTCTTTCGTTTAGCTAGGCTTTGTTTGTCCCTTTTTAATAAAGTAGATCGTGGGCGGTTCTCAAACACAACACACTAGACACAAACAGTTACAGCTGAACAAATAGCAACATGTTAAATAGGCATTTCTACTTAGTCCAACTACGACTCTACTATAATAGTAGGAGATAATGAATATAATATTTATGTGGATTGCATTGCCTAACAACAGTGAAAGCAAGAATAACGCGTGCACAGTAATTGAACTCGGATGGCTTTTAAGATAGCGTCACATAAGTTCCTCCTAAGTACACCCTTTACTTCCTAATATTAGAGATGAGGACCCAACCTGCAAACCCGTTAGCCGCACCAACCCGCTTTATGACCAGGAGCGGCTGGGAGTTGGGTGCGGGTTGGTTTGAGTAACAAACAAAGATTACAGTTACAAAAATAGAACTAAAAATACATAAAAAATATAATTATACCATGCAAAGTTGCCAAACACTAATGTAGTTACAGTATTACCACCTGTTAATAAGTTGGAGTATAGCTACTCATATAGGATTACAGCATATAGGATTACAATTATTATTGCATTGAGTTCATGTCATTTAAATAAAGTTTACACCTTGGAAATAGAGCGGGTTCGGGCTGGCATTGATACTGGTGCGAGTTTGGTTGGTTAACAAAATTGTATATAAAGCAGGTTCAGGAGCGAGTTGGGTTGAAAATTTAGCGGGTGCGGGTTCAGAAAGTCGAAGCCACACTCATCTCTACTTTCTATAGTCAACGTAGGCGTAGGTACTCATATTTTATTTGTGTGTAAGCACTAAGGTCTAAAGACATATTTGGCAGGCTAATTCAACTTGATCTCCAATTCTCTTTGAAAATAACGCACATGCGCCATTTTCCTTACAAATAAATATGTAATTTCAGTAAAAGTTGCACGAATGCATGAGTTTTCTAATAAATATAATGCATAGTACTACAAAGTACACAGCCTGCCGAATCCCGGAATTCAAAATTGATTTTAGAGGCAGATTTTAACTGATATTACATAAGTGCTATGTACATACCTACTCCAAGGTACGTTTCAGTTTAGTGATTGATCATATTAAGCAAAGAGAACGTAATATTAAAATGTATGATATGGAGTAACACTAGAAATTGTGTAGGAATGTAATTAGCAATGTGATGTAGCCTTGTCGACACAATGCTTATTTTAGAAAACACTCTAAAATAATTTATTTTTCCCTTTGTATTATTTCATTCATTTCGTCTACGTTGTATTTTACTTATTTTACATTATCTAAACGGGACCCTCATTTGCAATCTTAAATGCGATTTGAATTATATTTTACAGAATGAAGTATGTCCCGTAAGGAGACTATTATTATTGCGTTTATTATATTGAAAAGTTTAATTTTGTATTCTGCATATAAATGGAAGGTAATCAGGGTTGTGTAGACAGATAGTAATTAAGTATTGATATTGATATACTATAGTCAATTTTTACGGCACTATTTAAGCGGATGAGACTTCCAATTGCTGGAATAAGATAGTGTGGCCTTTTATATAGTAGATTATGTTTAGGTAAATTAAAAGGTTTTCAGGATGCGAATCTATCTAATAAATAAAGGATACATGTTGGCAACTTGAAAGCGTGTGGGGAAAGTGTAGTGTGAGTGTGAGTAGGTACCCTTAGAAGAAATAGTCTACTTAGAATCCTGGATGTTATACGTGCAGAATTTTAATGACAGTGTGAAAATGGCTGCATATAAAATATGAAGTAAATTAGGAAAGGTAATTATAGTTGATGGAAATTGGAAATGATTAGATTAATTTTTGCTTGTAAGTAGTAAAGAGTGAGAGATGAGTGGTGTGTGTGAAGTTGCAATGAGGTAGGCTACGGGGCTATGCTACTCTACAAGTTGTGTAGATTCTGACTATCTGTAGACAAAACGAAGTAGCAGCATTTTGTGACCTTGCGATACTATTGGCAGATTTTCTTTGTACTCTCCTGCTTCATAATGCTTCAAGTCCTTTACACCATTGCACTCGAACTCCTTTGTGCTCCGAAGTAAGTATACCATAGGGTAGCATGTATTCGAAATATACTTGTATGTATAGCATCGCCGAAGAGAAAAATCTCGTTATGTTTCGATTTGTGAAAGATTCACCCACATACGTTTATTGAGAAGAAAGAAAATCTTGAAACCCGTTGAAACTATAGCTATATATCCACATTGGCAAAATACGTGAGCAAACATTGATCCTGTACGGAGAAGCTTCTTTACTTAAACTTCCTTTGAAAATGTTCCTTTTAGTGGCGCATAATCTGTTCTCATGGCAAACACAACTACTTATGCTATTCTATCTCTTCCAAATGCAAAAAATACAGTTGCTAAAATACTATGGTTTATTTATTAATTGCCATAAATGCCAAATGCCATCATAAAATTGCCCCAACGACCCACGCAATAAACAAATAACTATGCACTTATTTACATTTCATATACTAATGCAATTTAGTGATCCTTCAAAACATGATCCTCCTTTAAGCTTATGTTATTAATATAATAATATAAGCTAAGATAGTGAGTTACTTAAGTATTTTGGCATTTATAAAAAGTAAACCAATTGCAGGATAACAGAAGGGGAAAAAAGAGAATATCACAAGGAACGTACCCTTTAGCATTTTTAAATTCCTGCAAAGATAATAATATTTTGCTTTTTTTCGTCTTTTTGAAGTAGAGCTCTTTTGTTTATGGGCTCTTCAGCTTGACTGCATTTGCCTACGGCTTAATCTAAGCTACACCTGGAAAAGACATAGTCAGGTATATACTTATAAGTATATATCTACGAAGCACATTTATTTATGCTTTACAAAAATATAGATATTCCAATTGTCTTTGACTGGGTGCCTGTGACGAATAGTTAAACATTTTTAAATTTCTGTTGAATAGTGTGATAAATGCACACACAACAATTTCCTGCCTGCTCTTTAAAAGAATTTAACTGAAAAGTAAATATTTTCTTGTAAAGCAATTCGGGGAGGTTTCGGTGATTCTTATATACTTACTAGAAGTAAAAAAATTTAGGCATTATTTTTGCAATCTGGGGAAAATGCTGGCAACGTAAAACTGGTCTTTAATTAACATTTAGCTTTTTTGTTTAGTAGTAAAAACATCTGTTAATAAATATCATGGGTTTGTCGGTTCTTTGCCAATTTCCAAGTTCGCAGCGGAGGCTGTGTATGTTTCTTTGTTGTAAAAGAAAGTCTTAAGTATTTACGATACATGGATTTTGTTGATAGGGTTCGGAATAAAACTCCTGTTAAGATATGATCTTTTGTTTAATGTAGTAATATGGATTCTAGAGCAGTGGTGGGATCGATGAGTGCTCGATGAGTGCTTTTTCTTATGTGTATTTGTTTCAATATGAATGTATTTCCGATATAGATTTTGAATCTTAATTTATTGTTGAACTTAGTTCAGCCGTTGCATTTTTCCATATGTTAGATAGCTGGAGACGTTAGTATAGATTAGAGGGGATCCCAACTCTAATATGTATACTTATGTTGTTAATAAATTTTATTAGTATGTTGTAGTTCTTTCTATGTAAGTCCTTTGATGTTTTATCTACAAATCATGTACTAAAAATTGCTATGTTTTCTAATCTCCTTGCGGAAAGAGGAAATACGTATGTATTGTTACGTATTCCATGTATTTCTTTTCATCTCATAAATGTTACTACAGCACAAGCACAACACGTGCATGCCTCAATTCATTTGATCTACATGAACTTTTGTAAATTTTCCGGGTAAGTGTACGACTTGTATTTGAGGAAAAAATCTTAAAGTGTTGCATGTACTTTTGATATATTGGTTGTTGAAAATTTCATTTGTTCGTTGCTGTGCAATTTATTGTAACTTTACGTTATATGGAGGAATGTATGCTAAAGGAGAAAGGAAATGTATTTATGTTGTTGCAAAGCTTATTAATAGTTTTCTAGTTGAACGCTTATAAATATAATAAAAGGTTTTACATTGATACATACGGAAGAAGCCAAAATGCTTAGAGCTGGAGTAAGCATTAGTTGCGTTACGTTAGAAAGGAAGGAGAAGAGAGTATTACATGCCGTCATTAGGAGGAACTGACAGACCGAGTGATTCCAGCTTAAGTTTATGTAAGTTTAGTTAGAATTGGGAGTTTTGGAAAGCGGAGAAAGTCAAGATAGGTTTCTATAGTGGAGTCTGGAGTGAAGTAGCATATCTTGATTGTAGTCTCTGCTTTGAGTTTCGTTATATTATACAGCTGACGGTGGATGGAGAAGATTGGATTTGGTGTTCAGCTCTCCGGCAGACAGACTTGTGTTTCTTCTGTGATAGAAGGATAAGAAAACATTGAAACAGACATCGGATTATTAACGCTGAAACATCTACTGCTACTTTTACAAGGATATACTATGTTATCCCTTTTATAGCACTTTTCCCTATTTTCACTATACAATCAAGCATTAAGCTAAATTTGTATTTCTGATTCCTCTAGCAAATGGACACTGCATACTTAGATTTATTGTATATGCATGTACAACTATCTTATATATTTCTCCCAGGTTTTACCGAATAACTTACAAATATGTAAAATATTGAAACAATTAAAATTCTCAACAAACTACTATATACGTCATGAATTCTTGGTGGCTGCATGTCTTGACATAATAGTTTGTTTATCTGTACTTGTATGTAATGTAAAGAATTTTAAAAGATGTGTACTTGTACTGTGTTGGGATGGAGCAAAAATTATCATGTTCTTTTATGTATTTGTGCGGTTGTTTCTGTTCCGCACACGATTTGTGCGTTTATGTTATGTTATTTTATGTTAGTGGAGGGAAATAATTACTAGTTTTGGTTTACATGTTGATGTTTCTCATGTAGCAGTAAATACCGAACTTACTTAGGTTTGTATTGGGGAGCTGGCTATGGGAAAATGGCTAGACCAACAGCAGACCACTGCGCAAATTGAGGCTCCCGATAGATAAGAGAGAGACACATTCCAAATAAAGCAGAAAGGAATGTACCCAAAAATATCCCATGGATAGACATTTATTTTTATTGAATTTAGTATTTATATAGTAGAAAGTGTATAATATATTAAATACTTTGGTTTACAGTTAAGTTAGGGCAAATAGCTAAAGTATCTAAAATAAATACCTCGGCACTCTCTTACTGTTACAATCAAATTACGGTTACTACATTATATGACCCTACTACATATATTTTCCCAGCCATTCATATGTATTTAGCACATACATTGCAGGCGTATCTAACATAAAAAACATTTACAACGCTAGTGTTATTTCAGACAATAATAATAAAGTAGACTTGTAGTAAAAGCTGTCTCATTTCTCTTTCTTCCTTACTGCAAACTCCTATGTATTTCGTTGGAAACCGAATAGACTAACTTAAATATAGCCAACCGCAGGGCAAAATGTCACAAGAATGCACACTGTACTAGGAAATAATTTGCAATTCCTTTCTCCTGCTTTCTCTTCCTTTCTCTTCTCATAGTAAATATGTACAGATTGCAACGAAGGATAACTAAATGTAAGTTGGTAGGGCACAGTACAACAGTGGCTACAAGAAAAACAATCTTTTCCCTCTTTATACTTTTTGATAGCACATTATCTCTATTTTTCATGTTTTCAATAGAGTTGCTTAATGTTTCAATTTTCAAATCGATATAGCAATAGAATAACTTGAGTAGCAACCCAAGTTTTTTCTACGAATTCAACATTAGATTTGGTGACTTCTAAATAATAATAAAATAAATAACTGTAATGTAAACCCAGAGTCTAAATCCAATGGTAAGCATTATTTGTTCTGCTGCAAAATATACCTCCTTTAGTTTAGATTCCTGCGTAAACCCCATTTTATACCTATGATTTTAGAGGACATCCGGTTAGCCATGAATTTCAAAGCACTACATTTAAAATTATGTCGCAAAACTTTGGAACATTCAAGTAAATAGCAGTTCCACGTTTGCAGGGAGCCAAACCAGACTAGCACAGAAGTTCCACAACCCACTTACACAAGCTGATACCTACCATATACTTACTATGTACAGACCCAGTGCAAGTTACATTTCGACATAAAAACAACTGTGTCTGGCTTCTGGCATCTAGGCATTAGTAGGCATTAGCAAGGTAGGTGGGTAGACTCTTCCAATTGCTGTTCAAAGTTTATGCACTAAATAAAAAATTGGAGGAAAGGTTCCAGGGATCACACTATTATTATAACTAAGTTTCTATTCTATTACCAATGTCAAACTTATAGATTCAGGTAGGTATATTTAGGTAGTAGTTAGTTGTAGGTATGTTGTAAACCCTCTTTTATCTACTGCAGTCCTACCAATAAATATAGGTGACCGTATAAACACTACATTGATAATATACATATTTTATGTAGTCCTCCTTGTCTGAGTTCACAGCAAAACTATTTTAACTTCGGCTATGAAACAAGGAAATTTATTTAGTATAATAACTACTTAAACCGAGGGATTCCATTGCATTGCAACCAACTTCGGTAATTGGCAATGTAGAATAGGCATGTACGAGTACGATGGCCTAGTATGTAGAGGTAATTTGACAGCTCATGACGCCCATAATACGATGTCAATTTTTATAAAGAAATAAGCTCGTTGGTATCTGGTGGCTGTGCTAATGCAATGGCCGGAGTAGGATCCTGTATTTAAGCAAATAGCTGATTCCACTTCTCTCTTTACTTAGCTTACGTAGTTTGTTTGCATGGTCATTACTACTAATTCTTGTGAAAAATGCGCATATTGTTTACACCCATTAGGCAACATTAAGGTTGTCTTGTACTATAGGCCGTTTTGACTTGGGAAACAGTGCCATGTGAAATCCCATTTTCATTAATATGTATTTAGGCATTCAATAAATAATTTAAAAAACCCAAAAATTTAATTTAATTTTAACATTTTTTGCTTTTTTTACTCCCAGTAACACTGTAGCAAGATGCAGAGAAACATTGATTTTAGAGTTTTTCTCTAACAAAATTTAAACGATTAATCGAGTGACAATAGAGCACACTAAAAGCCAAATACTTATATTATCTTCTTTTTATTTGTATTAGTGTGAAAGTAGGGGAAACTTGAGAATCAATAACCTAAAAACCACCTAGAAACGTGGAGCTTTGGCAGCAAAAGCCCCCAACTTTTTAATTTTATTATAATTGAAAGGTTTTCTGGAAAAATTTTCAAAAAATATCAAATGAAAATTGTATTTTAGATTCGTAGTACTTTGTATACAACTTATCTGGCAAAAGCTAACCTTATGTAGTTATAGCTAAATACATCACACATTCTGTTTGTATCATTTATTGTTGGATAGCGTTTTATGTAAAATAATGCAAACACAAATAAAACACGACGGAAATAGTTAGTTCGCTTCTGTTCCTAGGATGAGAATATGTTTGTCCTCCCTAGTTATATTTGCATATCGCAATTAGCATGAAGCAGTAGGTTGCTTATGTGCCTATAAACTAAATAAATGTTCATTGTAATATCTTGTATGTATCTTTCAGGTTTCCCCATCCAGAAGTTGCAAAGTCGAGTTCTGCATCTTCACGTGTTCGACTACGATCGCTTTTCTCGGGACGATTCCATTGGAGAAGTCTTCCTACCACTCTGTCAGGTAATGACTCGTGAAATATATGAATTTATCTACATACATATTGCTTCATGTTTGGATTGCATAACATGTCAAGCGTCATTCAGGACTGAAAGAAAAGTGAAATGTGTCCTTGTGTTAAATCTCAAGGGCCCGAACGCCTCATGGCACTTTTGTTGCACAGATAGCATTGTATTATCATACACGTAGTCGAAGTCGAAGTCGAGCTACAGATATTTCACATACAGATAGAAATAGAATGTAATAGAAGCAGATGAAAGTTCATGATGTTCTACAGGCGGGCAGGACAGGTAGTCTTGCTTTGTCTTTACATATTATTCCTATCTCTAGATATATATTACTGTACGGAGCCATACACTTTCGTCGACCCTCTCAAAAGCCAGCCCTAAATTATTAAGGATAACTTTATTGTACATTGCTCAAAAGACATTTATTAATTCTGAGTCCGGGTGTTTATATGTATTATATTAATCTAAATAATATGCATAAATTTATTTATAACTACCAATGAACAAAAATGTTATATTTATATGTAAAACTAATTTTAGGTTTGCTTTTGCGAGAGGTGCCGATGATGTCTGTTTGATATTGTCCTCCATGTTAATAGTTAAACATCTACTATCTGTATAGTATACATACTCTTTCTCTCTGACTAAAGTCGCCGTCTCCTCCAGCCATTTCGGGCATATGGCTCTTACTCGGTTCGGGTGTTGCCTACTCACTCACTCACCCAGCTACCTAGTCAGTCAATTCCTTCCTCCCAAAAAGTAACGCCTGCTATGCTTATGGCGTGGTTTGGCCTTTCCAAGACGATTTCTTGCAGATATACCTCGTCATAAATAAGTGCATCTATATTCAGCCGATCTCCTTTCGAATCTGTCTGCATAGTATAGCTACCTACAGCTAATTTATTATGTAGAGCACCAAATATAACTTAAACATAAAGCTAAAGTTATACTGCATCTTAACTAGTAGATCCAAAGCCAATGCCATCGCACAAATAGAATCGAAGCCATACCTCGACTGACTGCTATGAATATACCAGCGAAACTTTATTTTATCGCTTATACTACTACGCTGTGCAATCTCCGTACAGTGATACCATGCCATGCCACGGAATGCCGAATGCAGGCAGGAGTTTCAGTTTGTCTCCTGGAGAGAAGATGAGTTTTTCCAGAATCGATATTATAAATTATTGTTTATATTTTCTATCTGCAGATATTTCTAGCGGGATATATAGGTAGTACGTGTATTTCCGATGGATATTGCGAATTTATTACAAACCCACGTACTCTCCTCATAATGTTGGATATAAGGATCAGACAGTTCGTCAATATTTCTAAATGTGTAGGGGTTGCCTTTTCTACTCGAGTATTATCTATCTCAGTACAGATACTATGCGAACTATGTACGCATAGCTGACGTAAGTTTCTTGGGTTCTTATACCGATTCGGCTATACCTCTTAGGCTTTCAAAATTGAATCTCGCTATGTCGTGTCGTGTTTCTCTCAGAAGTTCCAAGAAGTATTGTGTGAACATGCGAACATTATAATGTAGACACTGACGTTATGCCGTCCACTCAAGCTAGTCTGTATACTAGGGCGAGAAAATACCTCATTGATTGTTAGTGAAGGTCCATAGCAAGAAATTCTTGAACAAATTTTATTTTAAAATGTCATAAAAATGTTATCACCTTTTAAACAATGGAAACTGTCAGTTGTCACTTATTTATATGTCACTTATATATGCATCTACAGTTTAACCACCTATCTTACATACGTTACATCCATTCTACCTTTTATATTTAATATTGTTACTTACTAAAGGCTAAATCGTATGTAGAGACTAGCAGATATTTTTGCGAAGTAGAAACGCCAGTTGTTCTTGTGAAGCGTTCAATTTCAAGTGTTTTTATCCCAATAAAATTTCTGAATGGGATTTCACCAGGTTTCAGTGTTCAGTGTGACAAAACATTTATCTGAAATTTTTGCAATCAGGGGCTAATGGTAGCGTTAAAGTAAGTAGTAGAGTCGGCAAGGAATCAGGAGCTGCTGCTTTAAACGAGGTAAGGGGAAAGCATTACTACTTTGTTGAGTACCTACTTACTTATATATAACATACTACTACTACTACTACGTTAGTTATTAGTTTCTTAAAGGCCTAAGTGTTTGGTCTCTAGTCGTCTAGTCCCAAGCCTGGTTTAGCTCCATGCAACTCCGTAGTGCTTTATTCTGTTCTAATGCTAGTGATTCTTCTGAATGTCCCAGGCTGACTTGAATACATATTACAAAGCTATGTACTACTTAAGTGTAGGTTAGGTTATGTTGTAATCTAAGGAGAAAAGATGTACTACAGATAGTCTATGTGATGTGAGTGTAAGTGTAGTGTGTAAGTCTTGTAATAAGAAGGAAAGCAATGCAAAGTAGTTGAAGTCTTGAAGTGATCTCGACGAAGTAACTTACACTTACATTACATTACTACATTAGGTGCTAGAGTTACAACAGTACACTCTCAGCCAGGCCCAGACCAGGCCATACCATACCATACCAGACCAGGCCAGTCAACCGAGAGTGATAAACGAAGCAAGGATATTTTATGGTGCACATCAGACACCCACTCCACTTACACTATTACATAAAGCCAGGATGAGATGACTATGAATCCTAAACTGGGCAAAGTGATTAGAATTTTGGATTGCACACTGTCTGCCTGTATATGGCTTAGGTTACGATTAGAATGGAATCGCAAAGCATGGCATGCCATGGCGCATCATTTCTTCAGATCTTCTTTAGTGCCCATATTCCTTCACTTCTTCTTAAGACAATCTACTACACTCCATTCTACTCCAAGACAAACCAAGGCAACTACTCTACACACTATATGCTTACTATTACTAGAACAAAGTGAGAGGAAGGTAAGTTAGGGAGCAGAAAGCACTGGCTATAGTATTATAATATTGTATGTGATGTAAGTAGGCAGGCAGAAGATTAGAGCTAAAACTAAGCAAAGATTCTTCTTTGAGAAAGAAAAAGCCAAAGGAAGCCTCTAGGATGATGAAACGAATCTTTGCTCACTGCTCACTGCTTTAGTTTACTCCCTCTCATGTATACTAATATCATCTGTACATATATATGTGTATAGTGTATCTGGATTTATGTGCGTTAGGTATAAGTACATATACTATTACATAACTAACTATAAGTACTTTGTAGAGTTAGTGGATTCGGTAGAAAGAGTTAACTGTTCACTTGTCTCCTTTCATATCTGTTGTGACACGACGGACATTCTCCACACTTTTCCTTATTAATATTTCTCTTTCTTCAGTAGTACATTGCAATTTATAGGTAAGTATATGCATGTGACGTGACAAGTCAAATAGAAACTGAACATTGGTGCTTTCTCTTACTTTCTCCACATGGAATACTACAATATTAAAATTTTCTTACGAATAGGCATGTTAAATATAATTTCAATGTGTGAAATGACCTTTATTTCAGCGTAGAGTAGTACACATTACAAATATTGTCATTTGATATACCAAGCAAAATACTGTCGTCTATATTATGTGAAATAGCCAAAATACATACTACGTATGTCATGTATGAAACAACATTTTGACTTTCTCTCATTCTAAGAATTATGAAAATAATACGCCATAAACTCTGAGAATTATGAAAATAATACGTCATAAACTCGTTCAAATCGCTTCAATCCATTTATTGCAACGACATGTTTCGTTTTCTTTATCAAGTTGCCTGTGGGA
>JAQFYC010000488.1:0-54702 GCA_034694165.1 Tomocerus mixtus
TCGCTAAGATATGTCTTTTAGTTAATTTACAGTTCCCAATAAACCGTAGCACCTCTACTTCTCGGGGATCCCTTAGTTGTGATAAGTTTGATTGAAAATCAATATATATATAAACTAGTCGATTGAACCACAGAACCACAATTGAACCACCATTGTTTGTGCAGCCACTATTAATTCTCATATTCATCAAAACATTAACATCACATTAGCTTTAATCACGCCAATTTAATCATACCCACTTCATACGTTTGCTCTCTTAGGATACTTACACATCCACGATATTGCAGAAAGTCACTTTCGACGGGTAGTCGATTGCGGCCGACTTTCAACATACAACATTCGGGCATGAAAAATGTTGGGAAACTCGGCAGTAGATTTTTATATGACCTCCTGAAATCTTGGATTATTTGTAACACTCATATCCGTCATGAATTTCGACAAAATATTATTGGTTTTTCGTTTTGTAGTACATAATGAAGTTGTATGTATGGCCGAATAATTTACTTTGGGTGATGGGAATCGGGGAAACCCCAGATGGTGACACAACTTTTTCCATGCCTGTCAAAGTTCACAGAAATTTCCCATCTTGTAATAGAATGGGTCCGGTGCTAGTTAGCAACTCGTATTTGTTGGGACAGAGTAGTGTGGTAGTATCTGTCTACCAAATCTTAATAATGTTCCCTGTAAAATTAAACATCATGCGAAATGCTTTTGCTTACTTAATAATCTTATGCCTGACTTTTTCGATCAATATTTAATACATTCTTCGAAGTAGGGAAATTATAGTGCAAAGGGACACTGGAATTTTCTTTAAAAAATGGTTATAAAAGTCTTAGCATTTCAGTTTACATAGGGTTTAACGTACTGATCTCTGCAAAGCCTCTGCCAATTTTATACTTCAATGAAATCTAGAGTTAATACTACATGTCATTGCGTACGGGCCTGTCTGTGTGCAAACCGATCTAATATTGCTTTTGGGATCCAATTACCGATATCGTTATGCATTAGTTACAACACTGCATAAACGCCGAATTATTTTTTGGTAACAATAAATGTATCTAACATTTGATGTTTTTCATTATTTAATTACATAACATAATAAAACTATATTATAGTTATGTAACCTGTATTGCGTTATTGCTCGTCATCATTATAACGATTAGAACCTAAATAATTGGCATAACATCGCATTTCCTCATCATTTATAGAAGACTCGGTGATATTGACGACATCTTCGACTCCCATTGGCGTAGACATTTCAACACAACACTGAGATCTATTTTAACGGATTGAATAAATAAAACCGTTCATGTATGCAATCTTTTTATGTTTTGCGTGCTAGTGTTAGAATTACACTATAGTCAGGCCATGCCTATCGTCTCTTGCAATATAAAGCCTTTATACTTGTTTCTAAAATTATTCCCAATAAATTCCTCTTCATGTATTGACGCTACTTGATGCACAAAGAAAAAATCTTCTAGAATGCTTGAATGGTGTGGGCGGATAATATTGTTTGCTAGAATTGTTGTCATATGTATAATCTAAAGATACAATATTGCTTCTTTGTAACAATAAAATGTATAATAAAGTAATCTCGCTAAAGAAAAATATAGCTTCTTCTACACATTTATTTCTTTACTGTTGATATTGATTTATGTCAGCATACAAAATGGGAAAGTAAAAGTTAAACTAGCGACAAGAATGGTAGAATAAAATATAGAACATTAAAGAATACAACATTTATATACATAGTTTAATGAGCTTTATATTACTTATTCATATTAATTAAGGTACTTTGCTTGCTATTTACTTTGCTGTTCTCTTTGATATATAGAGCAATACATAACGTTTTTATTACATTCGTATTGTTATAGTTATTATTATGTACGTAGTATGTACCTATTTGTATTTATAATTCATATCTACATTATTATTCAGAGTTATTATCTTACATAATGCACTTTTCTACTTATTTCATTGTCTATCTGTATAATACGATTTATTTTATTATATTTCATTTTGTTTATTATGTATTACTTACATAATTATTACATTTGTTTATTTAGTAATCATTAATCACGCACAGATTGCCTAAATAAGTTTAACTATCCACTATCTACTCAAACTATTGAAATTTATGTACATAATATAGTTCAATCCCCCTTAGTATATTTAGTTTCTATATTTAATAAATTATTGCCTATACACACATCATATTGAGAATATTGATACATTTAGAATTCACCATTGCACAACCGGGATATAACAATTAGCAATTAAGTACCATCATAACATTGTTTACAAATAAATCAATCAATAGTTTTTATCAAATGTAAAACTCGTACATAGTCTTACCTAACACTTTGTCTGTTTTAGATCAACTTTATCATTATTAACTGGTTTCCTTGCTTATTTTTGGCTTTGGAATCGTATTTAATTAATTTTTGTAAACCCAACAACCTCAACAATATTAATAAATTAATACCATGTCTGTCTGCTTACATAATACCATGCATGTGCTCTAAAAGGTATGCTTATTACATTCGTTTGAGTACCTATCAGTATGTAGGTAGATGGTGAAGAAAGGAAATTAAAACAAAGAGACGACAAACTTTATTCATATTGAGCCAGGACGGAGAAAATTAGATTTCTAGCCTTCAAAGCTTACTAGTAATTTAGTAGGGGCAAAATGAGGATTCATTATCCCTTTTCTCCTTTTATCGTTATCTCAACTTTCACTGCCGTTTTTATTGCAATGTATTATTAAATAGTTAAAGTGATCCCTACTCTCTGTGTGTCTCTCTCTTCTCAGACTAACTTAATATCTTCTGTTCTTCTGTTCCACTACAAAGTACAAACTAGAACTGAGAAAGGAGAATGGCTTAAGTTTGTCTGGAGTGGATTGGAACTGGAAGAGGAATGTTATTCCATACTCTTTCTCTGTGGTTCTATAATACAGGAGGTGGGCCGAAATGCGGAGAAAGTTGAAAGCTAAAACCAATCTAAAGTAACAAGTTCATGTAAAATTAAGTTAAGCTAATGAAATGCGTCTGTGAGAATGATCTTGTTGCCAAAGCCATGAGAATCGTGTGATGCTTGCCATACTAACTAGTGTAAAATTAATAAGTTTTCCTTTGCTGTGTCGAGGACAGGGTCAGGACAGGACATGCCAAGGAAGTATCAAGTTAAATGCCTACGTACCTATAACTAAAGTATTTTGCTGTAACTATATACTACATACAGATATATGCAGGCTAAATGTGGGTTTAATATAACTTTTCCGTTTAAATGCATTTTAAATTATACAATATACATGTATCATAATTTAACCACACTATGCTGCATACGTCTACATACTGAGCACAATAGAACAGATATCTTTAGGAAGGAAGTTGTTGTGGAGTTCAGTGTGTGAAAAATTTATTTCTAGTTATATACATATTATATGAGGTTAGTTATCCATTAAATGTTTTCCTTCAGTGTGTTACTGTGATATTTTTGAGTGTTTTGTTATTCGCATCCTGCTTTTTAGATAAAGTAGAATGCTAACAAAGATAAACTGCAAAGCAAAGCGAATTATGGCAAGGCCAGGCCAGGCCACACCATACTTTTACTTGGAAATGCGCCATGCAAAGTTCAATTCATTCAACAAGACTTGCTTGGAATGGAATAAATAATGCATAGCATATATTATATCCATAATAGTGCTCACCATATCTTTCTATCTGCATAGCTCCGTACATCTGCTCCGTGTTTATTTAATAAAATTTTAGTTTAGTCGCTAGTCGCTACGTAGATTAAAAATGCGGTCTATAGTATGTATTATTCATGCTCACAGATATACTGTATTTAAATACTATCATGTCAGTTACATTACAGTGTCATACTTTGTATTCAGAGTTTCAGTCAGACTTGCTTATAGTAATAGTGCCATTTATTTAGATTTAAACAAATTCTCCACATATTATCATATTCTGCTCATATTTTCCTTTATATTGGATGATTGGGTGAGCTATACATATATGATACACTATACATCCGTATCTTTTATTCCTGTAAGTACAGTATATGCGGGAATGGAAAATGCCTACATTGTAGTCGCTTCAGTATTCCTTGTTATAATATTGCGGTATGGCTAAGCTTTATACAAAATTTATTTTGCATGGTGCATTTTATTGTTAGTGGTATGTTGTAGTTACTATAAAATTTATGCTTCGAACGTATTCTATAATTGTTTAGTAATAGTGGTGGAAAGAAAAGAGCAAGTTAGAGTTGAAATTGAATAAGTGTTATAATGCTGATGTCTAATAAATGAACTTGTGTTTGGTATACTAGTGACTCAGTTAGTAAGTATATTAATATATAGTAGGTAATGTCCCCGTCTTATTGCTATGCAATCCAAGTAGAGTTTTTCGCATTTGTTATGTATGGTACAGTGCTAACTCGTCTCTGGTGTAAGTATGAAAGAAAAGCTTGAATAAAGCATAAGGAAGTAACCAAGTGTGTGAATCGCCGAATGGAGTGACGGGGTTGTGGGTTAGGTTTGCTTTTGCTTTTGCTTTTGCCATATTATGTACCTTTAATACGTAGCACAGTTATTTTATGTGTACATAGTGTTTTCTATGTCTTGTATGTATTTTACAAAGCTATGCACACACACATAAAAGCGACAAGTTATAATATAACATAACAAGTAAGTATAGAGCTAAAGTATAATATTGAATAATACTTATAATATACAGGAACATGAAATAACCGAGAAAGATCTTAAAGAAGAAATGGAATAGGAAACTTCTAAAATGGAAAATGAGATCAGCTCCCGAGTTTCTTCTCAAATCTCAACTTAACTGGCTTCTAGCCACGTTCCACTTTGGAGTCCCGAGAACTATTATATTATTATATACATAACGCTACTATGTAGGTAGTAGGTAGAAGAAGGAGGCAATAGGTACGCGTTCTACCATCCTCACTACAGGAAACACTATGTACATAGAGTTGGAGAATGAGAAGAGAATGAATTTCTGTATGTATCCTTCTTTTTGAGTACCTAATACCTTCACCATGCATATCATACATTACATAGCATATCACATTGAGATCTTACACTCAGCTCTATTGCTAAACATTCAACAGTCGACTAAACCACACAAAATACTCGAGTTATTTCTCTCTTAGTGTTATGTTAGAACTACATTTTATCTGCCATATTATTCTGTCTATGGATTTACTATATTTCTTCGTGTATGTGTGCATAGTCCATAGGTCCATAGCTTAGATATTTCTTAAACTTGTACATTTGCTAAATATCTGCAAAAGAAAGCCAGGAAAAAGGCATTCGCCTTTTCAACAAAAAATATAAACCTTGCTTTTTTGCGCCTGCTTACGTTTAAGTGTACCTAGCGGTAAGTATTTATTATAGGACAACACTATTATTCAATGCACTTAATCTGTGCTAATATGTACCACTATAACAGTACATACTTATCTGTATGTATGGATATAAAGTTTCTAGCTTTATCGTTCGTGTAATCCGATTTTGTTGAAAATATCAGTACTACAACCAATTCTAACTACTAGTAGTACATTAACAATTAAATCTGTATAATTTATACCTCATTCATCTGAAAAATTCTAGGTATTTAATGTATATCATCCCAATTACCTTTGTAGTCCCATTTGACTATTAATAATTTGAGCATTATCAAATCATAAATGAACATTTAATTCTCCGCTGCGGTTCTTGGGAAGAGTCTTATATGTCGTATGCATAGTGCACAACAAAATTCAAATGCAATATTTCTGCATCAAAGAAATGCCGGCGTCATGGTCTGATACAGAAAGAATGTCATACATTTTCAAGCGGATACAGTGTCTATCTTTGCAAAATGTAGGAATAACAGACTTACACACAACCATAACTAAATTGTGGGATGCGTACTATCTATTTAAAGAATATTATGATAATTGATACACGCCATTAGGGAAAAGAAGTGAAAGAAGTTTCTCAGCATTTGGGTTCATTTGGGTCTCATATTTCCTAATATAAAAAGTTTCCTGGAATTAATTCTAAAAGAACTCTAAAGGAACGGCAGCAATACTTGACCTTTAATGTAGTTAAAAATACTGTTCAGTATTTTATATGGAATGTATAAATAATTTTTCCCATGAAAGCAACATTACGAATATAACTGTGTGACGCATGACAGAAGATGTATATATAGGTAGTATTTGATAGATATTTTTAATACGGACATTTCTATTATTCGAGTGCCCTTACAAAATAGAGTTAGTGCAAGTGAAGCCAACTTCACTTGACTGACTCTTCAATGGAAAATTTGTTTCCCTTCGAAATTCTTTCGCTCCTACTTTCTCTTTAACTCTTTTGCACAAACAACAAACAGCATCGCAACTATAAAATGATATCCTTGTAGCAATGGCACAAAAAGTAATACTTTGGCTTGCGAACAGAAAACAACTTACTCTTGAGTATAGTTCCTAACATGAAAGAAAACGCGATAATACATGCATTTTATATTTTGCAACCTCTGGCCTGGCATCTTTCTGAAACTTTAGATGGCAAATTCATAAGACTTTTACTTTTACTAAAATCTAACAGTAGCAATGAGATAATTACTTCTTAAAAAAAACTTTCTCTTTGTGGCATTTTCATTCACACTCATTAATATTATAATTACATTTAAATAACCATTATCATGTATTGTACACACATTTCTATTTCCACACAATCACTTATTTCTATTTTCATCTATAATTTTTACAATAATAATATATAATTAATTTAATTGTGTGTAATTTATACATACCGATATTATATTCACCAATTCACCATACTTGATGTATAATAATAATCCACCTATCAAAAAACATAATATTTTGTTTTGAAATTCTAACGCACTAACATTAAAAGATTTTGTTGCTGATTTGCTGTTGAACTGGTTTTCTCTCTATGGATATGGCATTCATGTAATTTTCCACAGACTCCTACTGTTTCCTTTGATAATAATGATAGATGTTTACGCTTGACAGTACCTTCCTAGGAAATTTTGCAATATCATTGCTATTTACTACATATTTGAATGCAGTGAACGGTTTATCCATTCAAGTATACTCCTTTAGCTTTCGGATTTTCCGAGAAAGTGCTTTAACTTTATTCCAGCCGAATTAATATGAATACAACTACTACGTCCAAAAATAGTAGCTTGCAAGGTATAGATATCGGAATAAAATTGCAGTGACGAAGTCAAAAATAACCTTTAGGCAATTTACCTTATACTTCTTAATACTGAAACTGTATCCCTGATATCAACATTTTAATAAATCGCAATGTATAAGCTATGCAGGTCTTAATTTATCCATGAATAGGAGCCAGCTGCAAAGTAGGATAACTAACAATTTAATTGGATTTACCAATATCGCTAATGGATTGTTTGCTATTAAGTTTATAAAATTATATTGACGATGTATCAAAATTAAGAACTTGGAAATATCCATTCAATTATAACTACTGCCTATAAAATTCATTCCGTATTATTTACTCCAATATTCACACATTAATATAATTATTACCAATATATTAGCTTAGTTCGTCTAATATTGAGACAATCATACTAATTTTATACGTTATTAAATTAGGTGCCTATCTAAAAGGTATATTTACAAAATATTAAATAGTTATCTTTAGGGTGAGAATATCAGTTGGAATCTTCCGACCATTTTGCAGTTAACACTTGAAAGACAGGAAGCATTTGTGGTGATAGTACATGCTTATTATATATTATAATTAAATGCATAATTTCAGCATAATATCTGTATTACATACTTATGGTTAGTTAGTTCGATATCGTTCGTTTGTTCATGGTGAATTGAATTTGAATGATTGAATCAGAGTCACGTCTCACGTATCACGATCACGTACAGATAAATAAGAGTATAAGTACCTATTAATTGCATAATGTGTATTGTACGCACGTAATGTTGCAAATAAGCAAGAGGATAAGTCGCTCACGTGTTTGTTGATTTATGTTAAAATTCGCATTTCATATTGATACTAATGCATGTAATGCTTGTAATTATCACTAAATTAATTAATCAGCGCATCGCTTAGATTCAGACACGATGACACTGACACGACAACACGACTGATCTTTGGCTACGTTGTTCTTACTTTCTGTTATATTGTTTGTATGTATGCAGTGTAGCTATTTATCATGTACTGCAGACAAGATTTGATTGACACCAACTTCCATAGAATAAAGGCTCTCACTTAAATAACTCGTTTAATAAGCCCAACTAGCTCTGCACATAATAATAGTGTTAGTATCATAGTCTGCATAATTTCGTAGCTTTCTGCTCTCGTATCACCTAAATATCATGTTGCTACTTTTGGGGATCATTCATACTAATTATTATTACGCTATTATTTTATTATTTTCAGAAAAGCTTAATAGTTACTTTTATATTGATTCTCTTGCAATGTTAAACTTAAAAGTAATTAAAGTAATTGCGTAGCTCCATTAAATGTGGAACTTAATAATCAGTTGCTTGTAATAGTAAATGTCTTTCTAGCTATACTATTTATGTGTGTGTAATTTGCGTAGTTTCATTATTCGGCATTTATTCTGTAGATTATTTTTAATTTGTCCTCTGTTTTGAGTACATACTATTATATTGTTGTTGTGAAACTCATAAATTATGTAATTCGTTACATTATTAGCTACTATACCTATACATTTCAGAAAGAAGTTCTATTTTTTGCAATGATTGTTCTATGTTCTCTTCTCAAGTACTTGTGTGCATGTTCTACCTACTTAAGTGGATTTGAGTTAATTAGCAATAAGCATATTTAATACTGTGTAACTTAAGTAGATAAGTATGAATGTCCAGTATAATATAATTATATTTGCTACTAAGGTGCTTACAGGTCAGTAAGTAAGTGTCCATACTATAGTAGTTACTTAAGAATAAGTTAATAATTAGGTAAGTAGATAATTATACATAATATATTATCTGTAATACTTGCGATTTGCGAATTAACGAAAGTGTAGCGCAGTTTGTTGTTGAAAGTAGTCGCCGTTGTTTGGAGAAGGGGAAGAGGAGTCACCAAGCTTAGATAGCAACTGCGGGTATAGTCAACTGATGGCACATTTCTCCCGATGCAGAGGATGGAAGCTCTCAATGTGCGACATGTGGGCCGCGTCCTTTGTATGAGACAATTCTAAGACATCACAAAGTCTCGTAATCTCCTTGAAGAGGGACACAACTCTCCAATTATATTTGGCACTGCACTCCACGTGAGTCAACTTCCACTGTTTCCGGACCATGGAGCAAATATCCCGTCTCTCCCGACTCTCTTGTTGTGACGAGGCAGGAGGGAGGGCGGAGGCGAGCAAGTCGTATTTATTAGCCACGATGAGCACAGGGACGTTGTGCATGTCCCGAGACTCGTATATTTGCTCTTTGAGGGCCTTGACATGTTGAAAAGTGTCCAGATTTGAAGAGTCGTAAACGAGGAGGTAGGCTGAGGCGCTTCTCATGGACACGCCCCCATTCCACTCTTCGAGGGAGTTCCGGGGAAAGGAAGTCAGCGGAGGAAGATCCACAACCTTCAACTGATAAACTCGATTGTCAAGCATCACGGTTCGCGAATGCACCACAGGCCGCACCGTTGAACAATATTCTCCAGGAAAAGTATTCGTTGCGAATTGCTGCAAACAGAAATTCAATATTATCCCTTCGACCTCCTCACTGTCTCCCTCACCTGCCACTCAAATCCCCATTTCACCGACACATTGCGACAACTCAACTTCGACTGATAAGAGCTGACGCGACGCGAAAAAGCCTTCCCTTAATGCTAAAGTCTAATCCCGATCCCGACTTTACCGACTTTCTCATCCAATATCTCACTTTCGCATGGATTCTTACAGTCATCTGCCTCCGTATATAAATATACACTTCGTTCTGATGTCACAACTCCCTTTTCCCTGTCTAGTCACGTATTTATTTAACTACCTACCTACATTATGTCCTTCTTTTTCACTCATGTTTTTCTGTCTGTCGTTTGCTGTTTTTTCCTAATGCGTTATTTCAGTTTCTGCTTTTCCTTCGTCCTCAAGTCCAAAACTGATCACACCGAGTAATGCATTTATCTGCAGTACCTACATTAGTTTAAAACTACATTCCCATAATTTGCTCGATGATGGGCAATTAAAAATTACTAATAATTTTAAATTATAAATGCCATATTGTGTCATTATACCATGTCCGTCCGAGTGAGTGTAACGGGGCATAATTATAATACATATCATTACAAACAGTAATAGAAAATTTGTAAAATTGGAATTTCGATGAACGGACGCAGCGACAAATATTCTAATTACATAATATGCTGCCCAGTATGCTCGGGTGGTCTGAAAAGGTTGAATTTTATAAACTAAATTTTGATGTACAAAATTAAATTCCATATCATCCTTAAGAGCATAATAAAATTGGTCAATTTATGCACTATTAGGCCATATTGCTCGAAATGGTTAGTGAGAAATAATTCACTAAATTTCCAATGAAATAAGTACAACGTCCATGTTAATGTAACTCCTTTGTAATTTCATCCTGAGTGAGACGGGTACAATAAATATAATTGAATAATAATTGTAATTGTCAAATATAAAGCATAAATGCATTGATCTCTTTTAATAAATACTTTTTAATAGCCCCAATTAGAATCATCAGAAATTGATTAAATTCAAACTATTCAATGCTTATTGAAAGGCTTTACCCCTTTGAAATAAATGGAATGCTCCTGGTTTATTTGATTCGATCAATGATTTATAAAATGTCCGCGAGTAAATCCCTACCTATTTACTACAAGTGTGTACTTCATTTGAAGAGATATTGCTGGAAGTAATAAGTAATGACATTCATATGGATGGCATCCAAAGTTGCGATCCTGGACGTGGCCGCTGTGGCCCCATTAAGTAATATCGTATAATGTTAGTAATATTATTATGATATCTACACTGTTGCTAAGTAAGTATCCAGTTCTAAAAATGATCAGTATATAGACGGTGTGATGCATGTGTAAATGTATATGAGAGGAGTAAATGTGACTTACTTGAATGATGGCAGTTTTTCCAACACCAGAGGCACCATATACCACAATCTTGATCAAGTGCATCTTCAGACTTCATTCTCCCATTAGACTCCGTCCTACAGGTTACAGTGAACTAATCATAATTACCATCATTACATTAACGTTCAAAATTTAATCTTTAATTATAGGTTATTATTCTCTCTACGTATCTATATGTACATGCTTTATAGTATTATGTCAATACGCGACGGTAGAAATGAGTCGCCGGGCAAATTGAATCTTAAATACCCAAATAAAATAAAATTTTCGCATCGTCTATAATTTTGCATTGCCATCAGTCTAGTGGTACCCATTGTCTTAGTCATTGACTTGGCTCAGAATAAAACAAATATTTCAACGCCTTCCTACTTTGGTAACTTTATCCTTATTCATATACTATTAATTGCCAATAACTACTGGAATTAATATAATAATAAATAAACAAATATAAAGAGCATTTTTAAAGTGAGGAATCAAAGATTGAGAATTACATTATATTTCACTAAACAAAATGATCAAATAAATTGTCTTGACGTTTGAATTTTGACGTCCTCATGATAAAAACATATTTAACCGGGAGACAAAACCTATGTCAGTGATACTACTCTCCGGGAGGATGTTGCTTCCGTTGGCATATGTAATGGAGACATGTGGCTAATTATGTAAGTCCATCTTACTTACAACTCAGATGCATTCTATTACTGTAGTCAGGGAAGTGAAAGTGGGCTTTAATGCTTTCTCCTCTTGGCTACGTTTGCTAGTCTCATTCCCAATATTATTATAATAGATACTTGCCAGAGATATTTATACATTTATCTTTGAGCACACATGGAATTAATAGGATATTTTAGTAGCACATTCAATGCCGAAGAAAAATTATCAGACTCGGTTGCACACATTCAAGTAATTTATATCTACCTAATGACTTTCTCTATTTATTTACTATTGCCTGAACACTTCTGTAGTAGAATTATGTGCCTATTGAAAGTTAAAGAGGACGGAGAATTGGAGAATACTTATAGATTTCTATCTTCCATTGTTTGTCTGTAGAGTGCTCCAGTAAATGTGATGGGATGGGTCCTTGGAGAACACAGTGAATGGACTCCAGAACTAATTCAAGTCTTTCAGAGTCGACTTAATGTCGAGACTTCAATGTTCAGCGGATTTAGAATGTTACAGGCATTCTTAGAATGAAACGCATGGTTGTTATATGGTAAAATCTATATTTTCTTTCGTAGTACTATAAGACTAGACGATTTACCTTAAATATGTAATGACCCTAGTACATTTTCATTTTATGTTTCAGTTTATTTATTCGAAGTAATATTACTTTCTAGTAATTTATTTTCTAAAACAATAGAATGATAGATTTCATTCATCATTAGGGAAGTACATTAATTATTAAAAAATTTGAAAAATCGAAATAAAGAACGAAAAATTCTTACTAGCAAAATATTGTCATGTAATGTAATGGTATTATTTTGTCACAACTTTGTTCAATAATACACTGGGCATATAGTTGGTTTCCAACAAAGGACAACAAAATATTACGGTTATGATTGCAGGAACAAAAATTGAGGACTCGTGACACCTCAAAAATTTTATTCAGATTTTATATGGAAGCTTGAATTGTTTGTCCCTGAATGTATAAATGTTCGTATAGGTTGCAAAAAGATTTTCTAATCTCTTCTTGCTCAAAAAATACTTTCACTTGAGTATAATTAACTTGTATTCCAAATGATTTCAAACTCTATTTTGACGATTTAACTTTGCACTTGTGTAAAACTGTAAAATTCAAAGTGAACCCTCTTAAAAGAAAGTCCAGCATCCTTTGAATTAAATGTTTTATGCTATCTATTTTTGTTTTATTTCTTTTGTGATAAGTATTAACTATTATTCTTAATTGCTTGAAAGTTGTTAACTTCTATGGTATCCCCCTACGTAAATTGTGTACTAACAACTAGAAAAATTCCGTCTGATTGCAATTGTTATGTAAATTTCTTTATAAATAAAACGCCGTGTTGTACAAAAGTTGGAGAGAAAGTCATTATATTGATTTATATTGATAATAGGGAAAAGTTTCTCTTGCTATCCTTGTATTCATTAAGGAATGTAATCGGGAAACAGTAAATGACGAGTGACATTTGATCGTGGAAGTAGGAAAAAGATTGTGTCTTGCCTTTCCTATTCGATATTCGTACCTACCTAAGCCTACTGTACAATCTACAGATACATTCTCCATTTCTCCATCACGTCTTTCTTGTCTAATGAAGTCTCTCGCTCAGAAACTGAGTCACAATCGATTTCGTAAGCAATGGCGATGGGATGCAATCACATTTTAGTGAAACTGACCCGTTTTATGTGGAATATACTAGTAAAGCTACGCTTAGCTGACTATTTGAGCAAAATATAATTGTGCATGGAAAGATTAATTATATTAGAGTTTATACTATGTACAATAGTATCATCAGTTTACGTCTTTCCATATAGTGAAAGCTTACTGCCTGTTTTATTCTACATTTTATTAGTTACTAACAACGTATGTTGTAAATAGCCAAGGTTCTATCATATGCCATGCAGTTTTATGTATGTATTTTATGTTGTTAGTTGCGTGGTTGGGTTTTGGTCTTACGGTTTGCCTTTTCATGTGTACTGGCTATAAAATATATTTGAAGGTAGCCATTCGAGCATGGAATACTTACTGTGCAATATTGTAGTAGACAAGGTACCTACATAGACCCTGCCACAGGACTACAACCTAGAGCAAGAGTCTACGTACCTTAATGCCAGTACAAAACAGAGAGAAAGAGACACACGTTACTGATATTATTACTTTACAAAGTTTAGTGGGATGAATGAGATCGTATGTGTATGTGCTTTGCTCAATGCCATGTTCATCCATCGAGAAATTAGATTAGATATACCTTTTTCTGCCTACATCAGCTTTTCGAATTTTAGTCTCGCCTAGCCTGGACTGGCTGGCGAGACCTAGCTTGGCCTAAACTGCTCTGAACTAAGCTCAAGTCGATTTGAGTGTCTACTTGGCTTTGTGTTCCTGCAGTTTACTTTGTGAATACTGATATTCGCCTCTTTAAATGGGATCTATCTCCATCGATACTAATACACAGCAAGTACAGACAAAAGAGTGTCTACTTATTCACTAACAAACCTACTTACGTATTTATGTACTAGTTGTAAAGAGAGAAATAATACATAGGGAACTGAACGCCTTTCCTCACCCTGAAAAACAGATAAATATGCGTACTAAATTACTAGACAACACTTCTACTGTAGGTATCCGGAAAATATCGTACACTGGAACAAAGCGAACAGGAAAGGAATCGTTCAAAGGAAAATTTGCCTACATACAGCGATGCCTTACTGCAGAGTACAGTACTCTTCTCAGAACACTACACTCTGCTTTATTTTGGATTTTTTGAAGTGGATCTATTTCGATTTTAAAAACTTTAAAGGCAAAATTTCAGAAATTTATTCCAGCTATTTTTAAACCCCCACTTTATAGGTGCCAAAAGGGATTTCTAAATTCCATACTCCCAAAAGTTGAGGAAGGAAATCCACTTTTAAATTTTCATTTTCAAAACTTTAAAGTAGATATAACTTTAAAATTCCGAAGTTTAAAAAACACTTGACTTTTTTTAAAAAACTGTAAGTACAAGTGTTTACGATTTCACGTTTGCAATACGGCAACTTTGTATGTAGGCAATTTTCCTCTGTGCGATTGTTTCTCTGACCGCTTTCTACCAGCGTACGATATCTTCTGTGAACCGTCTATGCCGTTAGTCATTTTATCTGCATTGGAAACAACTTATTATACTTATAAGGTAGTGCAAATAGGTGCCATTCTTACGAACACTAACTAATGCTACATACAATAAATAGTATATGTATTGACGTAATATAATTTCCTCGAGAACTAGAGTGAAAGCTGTAGTAGATATGTAAGTAAGATAGAAGGATGAGAAAGTGTAAGGTATTCTGTACAGATCCTCTGGTTGGGATTTTCTGTTTGAAACTTTGTGTTTGTTATTCGTCCTCGGCGTCAGGTTGTAGTTACATGCTATCACTTATCACGGCATCATCCTGGAAAACTAGTTTCTTTGCCACGGCTCTCAATTTCTATAGGAAAGGGAATAAAGACACTCGAATATCCTTCCGTATGAAATGTATCTTACATTAAGGCATCGTGTCCTGTCCTTCGTGGTAATAAGGTGCACAATGGTGCGTAACATTTGAAAGCTAGAGTTATGTTAGTCTAACCTTCCCTTTCCTTTGCTTGCCTTAGTTTTCCTTTGGGCCAAACTCGAAATCTCAATATGATAATACAACAATATTGTACTTACAGAACATCAGTACACAAGACTCGACTCAATATCAACTATGTATCTAGTTCCTCCATCTAGAACAACCAAAACCCCGTTCAAAGCAGTTTAACTCATATAATGGACTTAGGTGCATTATATTTATATTATCTTTGGCAATGTAGTGGTATATGTAGGTTGTAATACAGTGGTGGGGCGCGAGCAGTATATTTTATATTATATTATACGATTCTATCTGTTCTATATAATGTGTTTCTGGTTTCTCTCATGAACTGAGATTGCTTTCCAATCTGTGTGCTCAACATGCTGCTTTCACAACTAGGAATAAGCTTTCTTGTGTACACAAACACAAATCCATATTTATACAGAGAAGAGAGAGAAGTCCTTTCCATGCTCCTCTGTCTGTACAGAGAATAAAGTCCACTGTATTTAGTCTATGTACTCACTCTAGTTCTGCTACTAAGTTCTATTTGCTGGTGAAAGTTATGAAAGGGAAAGCAATAGAGCGGAACATTATCAAAAAAACTACAATGGGTTAAACTATTTATGACAAGGCTTATCTGAATCATGTCTTCAGTACATAGTCACCAAATATTACATAATATGTACTACATCTACATCAGAATATATATGAACACTTAAATATTATACTACGTACCCACTATCGTAATATTTATAAACAACTCCCCTTTCACTGTTCACTGTTATATTGTCTTTTGCAGTATAAAAATAATTAGGTTATTATCCTACACATAACAGCGGTATAATATTTACAAATAAATAATAGCATTCTCAAGAGAAAGGAAAAAGAAAGCCTAAAAGTTCAAAAGAAAGAAAGGAAAGTGATACAAGTCTAAGACAAAGGTATTTTACTAAGGTTTTTCTATATCTGCAGTGTAGTGTTACGTTAGGATTAATAATTAAAGGAATAGGGCGTGTAGAGCAAGTGAATTAAGTATACGTCAAGGAAAGACTTACTAATTGGCGAAGAAGAGAAGAAAGTCCCGGAGTGATATTGTTGAGGTGGATTTTGTTGAGGGAATGCTTTTTTACTTTCACAGTTCCTCATCAGATCACATGTCGTATGGAGGAATGGATGGGAGACTACACACAAGTGGAGCAGCGAAATCTTCAATAGTGACTGAACAGAAAGTTGAAGCTGCAGTCAGCCAGAGACACACAGGGAAAGAGCAATACAAAGAAATATACATATCTGTAATATTATATTATATTATTACACACGTAATATGTACTACAGGAGCGAATACTATTAAGGCAATAGTCACTAGTACACTTCTATTAGTAGTAACATCAGTAGTACAGATAGTTCTTCTTCTCTAGTACACATATTACTAATACGGACATAGAGGTAAATGGTAAACTTTCATGGACATCACTGATACAGTACTATTACCTACTGTATAAGATGTAGTGAGGTAAGTTGTAAGTTTGTAACAGTATGAGTCGAGTAGAAATGTAATGTAGGAAGAACTCTTCTTATGTTAAGTACAGAGACGAAGAGAAAGTAGGATACAGATAGAGAAGGAGATAGGAAGTATATATTAGAGTATGAAAGCACAGACGAGACAAGGCCAGGCCACTTCCTATTGCCCGAAACAGATAAGTGCAAGTGGTATGGTAGAGTTAAGGTTTGTATTTTGTATTTTGTATTTCTACTACTGTACCTAGAGTTCACAATATAAAGTATCTTTATCTGGAGAACGTATCTGTATATGTATGTAGTGCACTGCACTGGAGAAAGATAGTCAATAGTCAAGTCAAGTCCAGTTCAGTGAGTTGCTGTGCAACAATAAATAAGTCTAAAACTGCATATCACTCACTCCTACTAAAGTTAGGTAACCAAAATAAGTATAGGAATAGTAATGCTGGTTTGGTTTGGTTTGGCTTGGAAGGGTATGACTTATTTATGTACATAGTAAACTTGTATGTACTAGATGTAGAGCATGTAATAAAAGCTGTACTATTGTAGATGTAGTAGCGTTCTGTTACAGTTGGTGTACTCGTGCTTCTATGTCTAGTGTCTGTCTGGTAGTGAAAGAAGAGGCCTGCACACACGAGGATGAGCACTGAACACACAGACACAGCGAGAGAGATGGAGAAAGCGATGGGAAAATAGTGTAAAAACTGAGGGGAGAAAGGGATTGGAGAGAATTGAGGGAGGAATAGCGGCCAGGCCAGGCGAAGTGCTCTGACTGTGACTCCAAACGGAAAATACTGACAAGAAACTGACACTGAAATGAATGGGTTGTTGGCTGTTGGTTGGAAAGAGTTGCCTTCGCGTAGGATATAAAGGTGGGAGTCCCTAGCACACAATTTCAGTAGATGATGTAATAATCCAACTGCTATAGGTAAGGTAAGTGGGTAGGTATGTGCTGTATCCTTCCTTAAGTAAGAGGAGTAGGAGTATTTAGGTAAGTAGGCTTGATTTTATTTGTTGATGTCTTGTTGTTGAATGTTGGTTTGCTTTTGCTTTGCTTTAGAAGTCAAGACAGGACAGGAAGAAAGAACGAAAGCTTGAAATGAGCTCAGCGACAATGGAAACATCTTCCTCAAAGGTGAGTTTGAGGAAGTGAGTGAAAGCAATGCGGGGAAGAGGAAGTTCTATTATGGTTAGTGTTGGGTAAGGAATGATGATGAGAGATGATGATTTTAGGGACGCTGGAGGATTTCTGGGTATATGGGAAGGTGGAGAAAGGTGCTAGTGCCTTCGTTGGCTCCCTGGCACTGTTTCCTCTTCGCTCTTGCCTGAGTTACTGTATCGTTAGTGAGATTGAGTGGAGAGAGTGGGTGAGTGCAGAGAAGGAAGTGTAAGGAAGTCAGTCAGTGAGTCAGTGAGTCACTCAGTGTGCTAGGCTAGAATACCCGCGCCTCATTCCCAGAAAGCGGGCATTTCTTCTCTCTGTGTATTCATATTGGAGAAAGCGACGAGTGAGAGCAAGAGAGTCCTGGTTCTAAGGTTCCAATGTTCCAATGAGTCCCATCCAGCCAAGGGAAACCAGTGAAAGGAAACCCAGTCAGGCCAACCAGCCAGCGAACAACCAGCCGAACAGGAGAACCAGAACGAGAACCAGCTCCAGCTCCAGCAGAAGTAGCAGCTCCTTTCCAGCAGAAACTCAACTCAACTCAACTGAACGCTGTTAAATGGATGATCGATTGGAAAGGCGAAATCCTCTGCTCACACATTTACTTTCTTCAGCAGACTCGCTTTCCTCCTCCGTCTCCTCTTCCGCTCTCTCCTCGTCCTTTTTTCATTCTTCTACTTACTTCTCATTCTTCTTCGTCTTCCACTATGATTCCACATACATAGGTACATAAGTAGAATAAACTATACTCATATATTACTTATATATACACATTCTGCAATATATAAATAGTAGTATTCCATCAGAAGCAATAGCAGACAAGAGAATCCTCATCATAATGTAGCCAGCATCAGCATCATGCCAATCCCATCTCCGTCTTCTATTTCATCAGAATTCTTGGATCTTACAGTTAGTAAAGCACAGCAAAGGTATCCCAAAAGTATATAGACATACACTAATATAGGTAATCATAGTGGGACGAAGGGAGGAAGTACGTATTACTAATAAGTATCATAATAGGAACATACCTAACGTACATAAATATTCTTATGCTAGTGTTCTACTCTAGAACACGAGAGTTAGTGCCCACAAATAGCATGTATCTACTATACAATCCCCCATCCATGCTTACACAAACTACCTATATTGGCTTTCTTCTCTGACATTGCATTCTACGTATTTACTACAACTCTGCCGAGTTTCCTTCCAATCCCTACAAACTTTTTTAATGCATGCCAACCACTTCTTTGCCTGAAGTACCACTACATTACTAACATTGCATTACACTCCCCACAATGGAAAGTGAGAAGCTGCATGGTAGTAGGTACTTTCCGTTTCCTACACACATTTTCATAGCTTTCGCCTCCCAGAGACCTATTTTTACCTTTCCTATCCCTTTCTCCACTATTATTTCTTTTCCACACAACTACCACAATAGATTCGATGCACACAAGGATGCATACCTACATAAAGCATTGATATTTCTGCCAGATGAGACGAGGCTAAATAGCACTTACATAGATATGTATGTACTACAAAACTACACCATTGCAAAAATCTACGCTTAATGTAGGAGAGTAAGTAGAATAGGATTTTGCTTATGTACAGTAGCATGGCAGGCAAAAAGACACGTAGCTGTAGGTCCTTGTATCTTTCAATATATAGATCTTTCAGTCATAACCATTCTACACTTTGTGAATTTCATTAGAGATGCCTACAATATTGCATCGCATCGCATTGGCAGAATAGTAAAAGGCCCAATTCCACACAAACACAGATACATACACCCCAGAGTGCAAATAAGTTGCATCGCAGGTTAGAACTCGTGCCAGGCTATTTATTTAGGAGAAAGAATTATCTACATACTCCACATACAAATGGCTATTCGTTTCGTGCTTGGATCCTTCGGTCGTATTCCGATCGTAAGTTGTATGCAAAGAAATTCAAGTGGTGTGGCGATCTGAAATGGTAGGATAGGGACAGTGATAGTAGCCATCCAAAGCCAAAGTCAACCGAAGGTGCTACCAGGGAGTCCAGTCCAGTCCAGTGTAGGTAAAGTGTAGAGTCCAGTTAGAAATGTAATGCTAAGTATGCAGTGAGCAAACAAACAAAGTGAAGTAAGCACAGTCCAGGAGTCAGATCAGAGTTCCATTCCAGTATCCTTCTTCCAAGTGACTTCTATTAGGTAACAAACACTCAACAGAAATAGGCATCATTCCTACACTTCCACAGGGAAGGAAGAGAAACTGGAGATGAGGATGAGGCCAGTACCAGTACCAATCCAGGCAGCTACTGTTACCATTGCTGTTACTAGATATACATACATACTACATGGACCTAGTAAAAAGAGGAGGATAGAGATGGTCTGTTATTATGGCTTTGTAGAGCCACCTTTTACACTTATCGCTAGAATAAGAGTATATTCCTGTTAGCAATATGTATTTACTAGAGAACTACTTACATAGTTATATTTTACAAGGGTTGCTGAAGAATGGTTTTAGGAGAAGCAAGAGAAAGTTGTGTACGTGGATATAAAGTCTAGTGTGCTTTACTGTACAGCATTGTACGTAGCTCATAGGTAATGGTTCTGATTCCTCTGCCACTGCCACTGGAAGTATATATTATATATATACAATCCGTAGTATATAGTATAGAGTACACCACCCACCCCTCCGGAATCGATCGCTACATCCGGTCGACTCCTAACTCCGCTCCAGGCTCCTTCCTATTCCTACCGGCGACAAGATCCGAATTCCTTTCCTCCTTCAAAAAGACCTGCTGCCTTCCTTTCCCTGCCTATAATATCGTCAGTAAGTAAACTGTATATATATCCCAACAGTGCAGCTTCGCTTTGCGAACAAGAACACAAGAGAAGATCAGAAAAGAAAATACTTACTACTGGTACATGGTAGAACTCGAGTTACATGCATACCTAAGCTTCGTTTTCTATTGTATTCTAGTTCTCCTTAACCTATAGAGAATGTAACTATATTATTATTATACTCTCTAATCATCTGACTCTCTTCTATTCTTCTTCGTCGTCTCCTGGATTGGATTGGCTTTGTTTAGAGAGCTAGTATTAGTAAATACTAGCTATATGGCCCTATTGTACTGTGTAATAACCCACTACATTTGTGTAGCTACAGCTACCCCATTTATACTTACTTATCCTACTTTCTATATAAAATATGTAGGCTACAGGGAATCTTCTTAGTTATAAGACTCTATGTACTACTATGAGAATGTACCTACTGATATATGTTCTCTTAAATTTAGTTGACTTGACTTTCCCTTCAATGTTCAATGTTCAACGTTCAATTCACTCGGCTACAGTTACAGCCAGACCAGACCAGGCCAGGCCACGTATCCATACAATGGGACGCTCACGTTCATCCAATCTCCTCTCTGTCTACATTCATTCTCCCCATACATTTCGTAGAAAAACAACTTTACTTCGGAAACCACTCGACGAGAGTATCTTTGACTTTAACTTTCTTCCTTTCACCACTGCCACGGAGCATACCATATTCTAAAGCTCTGCTCCTGCCCTTCCTTTCATTCCCCTTCCTTTCTCCACTTCCCACACTTTCTCTTTCATCAACAAACTACTATACTACAATATATACAGATACTATGTATGTCTACTGTCTACATATAACTAACAGTAGTACAGTACTGTAGTAAATAAGTAGGGATCTAACTCCTAACACGGGACTACTGTTGTATTTAACGTGATCATTCCAAGTCACGACTTCATATAGCAACTATATAAACTGAAGGCAACTATATATATGTTGGAGTAGATTTGTAGTGGTAAGTAAACACTTTTCTAGAATATTTTAGCATCGAGTGGAGACTTCAGTGCCCTACATTTCCTTTCTCGAACTCCACATTAAGTCCGATGGTCAAATAATTATCATTTCTTTCAGCTCGGTTAAGTTTACTTCCAACCTATCGCTATCTCTCTATTTATACATACGTATCTTCTAAAAGGACATGTACATGGGTAGCTTTTCACTTGATGGGGGCATTGAATGTGTCCACACATTTATTTATGTGTAAGTGCCATTGTAATGGATAGATAGGGAATACAGATAGAACACAGAAAGGCATATGGCAATGATATCTTTGTCTTCGTACACTTTTCATTATATGGCGATATAAGGGACGATATTCAAACCTTTCATTTTTACAAATGACTTTTTATACTGCCCTCTTAATCCCATAATTACATTCCCACCAACAACCAAGGCGATAAAAACAGCTTTACAACACTTAACCGCACTCCTAATGTACAGCTTCTATAATTATTATCTATAATGCTCTCTGACTCTTCCCTTTATATTACTTGGCACCGGTTTTCATCACTTGCCCTAGTATTGTCATGTCATAACCATTTACCTCCCTCTTTGTATTGTGGCACAACTGTTTTTCTTCTTTAAATACTATATTGTTCCATTAACTACTTAGCCATAGGGTAATAAACGGAAGTGCAAACATTCAGTAGAACACACATAAAAGAATACGATGTACACTTATTATCCTGGCTACTAACTTTAGTAATAACTGATCACAAAGTTTGCACGCAAACTTTATTATTGGAATGAAATTCAATAATGCAGTATGTATGGCTCACAATTAAACCGTTGTATTATTTAATATGTACTTGTAGAGAGCACAACATTTTATTAATAGAAGTCTGAACAGTGTAATACCAACTTTCTCCACTTTCACCAGGGATCTACTTGACTTTGTAAATGTGGTACAGGTTTTCAGGCTAACGATAAGCCTCTTATGATGCTGCGTGTGTTTGTGTAAGAGACGGAACATAAAGTGGAAGCACCTGGCTGCAACCAAGAAGTCAGCAGAAACAATCACACGAAAATAGGGTTTTCCCAAAATTTCCCAGGTAATCTGTAGGATAAACTTTATAATCTTCTGTGTCTGCATGCAGAAAAAGCATGAAATAATGTTTTGTATTTATCTTTATAAGCTTGATTATAGTAGTACATTTATAAATGTTGTGTTACCATAATGTGTGTAAAATATTTTCGTAAATCTTATCTAATACGTCTTACAATATGTTGTAATTGGATTGTGCAGTAATTGGCTAAAATATTGAAAAAATAATTGTTTATATCATAAGAAATGTTTCCTGTATGCAAGTGAATATATTATGTAAAACAAATTATATGCAATAAAATTAGTTTAAAATACTATTACGAAAATGTACTGATGTTGTGTCATGTTCTATATAGGTTTAGGTTTATTGCCTCAAAGAATATAAATAAAACCTATTCAATCAATTAAAGTATAATATAAACTTGATGCAGATTAGTATACGCTGCTCAATGTGTACACATTTATTGTCTAAACGTAAAATGCTGCACAAAGTATCTACATATTTATATTGGTATTGCATAACATAAAGAAAAAATAAATACTTATTCAATTATAATCCACTTAGCATTATAATGCTGGGACTTATACCCACTTCATTGGTTTTCTACCGTAGTTGGGCGGACGCAATCAATATCATACATCGACATTGATTCATAAACCTTGTAATTGACTCAGGTCAGAAAGGAAAGCATTAACAATTGAGGAATATTGCAGATTACGTTTATTAGGCAGCGAGCTTTTTTCTATTTAATTCTTTGAATAATGGCATATTATCTCCGTTGGCAGTAATGGTATATTATCTCAATTGTAAGTATCTACATATACCAAAATAAGTATGTATTTATGGATTTTGTAATGGATACATAATGTATGTACTAGTATTGTATCACATTCTTGCAATAACAAACCCAATTGATTATTTAATTAAGAATGTTAATAGGTCCGTATGCATTTGCTTCAACAGAGGAAAAGTTATCTTATCTTAAAGAGTGATGCTACTAAGCATTACATAATTAAACTGAGGCACTTCTCGATAGGACTTGAGTAATTTTCCTAGCCAATCAACAAACTGAAATGAATAAAACAATGTAATGTGAAATATCAGTTACAATAACAAATTGCAGCTATTACTTAACCTGGGAAAATACTTAGCTTGATCAAGCTGGAAAGCTTCAAGATTTATGCACAAAAGTGTGTAAAAACTTGGACTTAATCTGACATTCACCAGGGTATAGCTCTCGAATCTATTTTACGATTTCGTTGGAACCCGATTCTACATTGCTCCAGACAACAATGATAACTTCAAATCCGGGCATTTTATGAGAGTATCATACGAGAGAAGGTAAAAATTTTATTGATTTTGGCCAAACCAAATTAATTTAAATCGGATTTTTACCATATTATTGTATGTACTACGTACAAGTAATTGTCTAACAATACCTAAATAGTTAATTTAATTGAAATATATACGTATTATACGATGATATTTCAAAAGGTATATATGGATTACTTCATCCGGTTTCCAACTCGATTTGATAAGAACTTAATCCTTGAAGCCTTATTTGACAATTCCGCAGAAACTAGTTGTTACTAGTTTCAGCAACAAATACTGGTAGAAACTCTGTATAAAGAAAGTACAAAAAATAATTACATGCCTATAGAAAATAATTTAGTTTTTAAAGGGTGAATGCCTAGCAGAGATACCGCATTAAGAGTTATAGACACCTATTACCTATTATGCATTAGGTATTTAGCAATAATTTTTATGTAAGTACGCTAACATTGATATAATAAATCTACATAACTGTCGAATGAATTGGTTAATCGTATCCTATTGAAATTGATATCTGTACAAGGATATTTTTCTATTCACGTTTGAATCAAGATGTGCTGATAGATGGTTTGAAGAAAATATCTATGTGTTTGATTTGAAAACTAAGCATTGACTAATTAATAATTTATCACGGAATATATTTATGGAACACATCTGTTAAACCTTAAGTAATAAATATACTTGCGGTATCTCACCCATTGATCACGTCAGTTTCTTTCCTGTTAATATTTTCACTTTGCTCTCTCTAAGCTGAAAGATGTGATATGGGAAGTGGTAAATTGGGAAACCATGATTTTATCTTCGGGACTGTGCGTCCGTTTGATGTAGTGTAAGTACTTAGCGTAGTGATCTACTTATTGTTTAATCCTTGTAAAACTAAACTTCAAAGCAAAGCTCGCATCGACTTCACCACTCTGCCTGTCGTAATCTGTTAGGTGTTCTATTGTTTAATCCTTTGTTGGAACATTAGGAGCATTGGATATGGTTAACTACTAATACTCCATCCCGAGCATAATGAAACGTAGGCTATAGGTTACATTAGTGAAAATAATCTGTTGGAAGTCTGTAAACAGCAACAAAATCTAACAGTTTGTTGTAATAGTCTGGAAAATAATGCTATCGTTAAGCCACATTTAGTAGTTCTCTCTCCTTGTGAAGTCTGGAAAAGTTCTTTTTCTTGTAAATAATGCAAAGGAGCGAGTAGAGAAGAGAACTTATGAAAAGAAAATGAAAGCTGCTATTTGTATTCTGGAGCTAGTTCGAATATAGTTGCTACTCTTTAGGTTTAGTTGAGTTGTGTTAATAGCTAGAAAATAGCAAGATGTTAGATGCGGATACGGATAATAGTCTGTATATGATGAAATCGGTGGCATGAAGTGGAAATTTGGGTCATGTAAGTATTACCTACTATGTATATAATATCACACTTATGTATCATAGGACAGACTACTACATAGTAGCTACTTTGTATTATGGAGAGTATACTATGTGATAATGATAACTCGGTGGGTTAATTCAATTAAGTAAGTACTCGGAAACCAATTAAGAGCCAGAGTTGAAAATTGCTTAATGAATATTAATTAGAATGAGCAAGTCAAAAGAAGGGATTTACATGGAAAAAAGCCCTTTACGGATCCCGACAATTCTTCAGGGTGTTTAATATGCTGTAATTCAATCTTCATGTTCTCCTCTAAATTCATTTGCATTTGTTAACAAGAATTTGCCCCAATTTCCCCGGTTTATTTCCTGGCGTGCCATAGTAATAATATTATAGTTTGGTAAATAACTAGTGAGAGCTTAATATTAGCTAACTGTAATAGTTATGTAGTTGTAGCTGAGCTTGAGAGGTTGGGCAAAGCGGTGCTTAATCTTATTGTCTCCAAATCTGTGTCGACTCATTTATTACAGGAACTACATAAATACAAACGACATTTTAATTAATGTAAGTAAGATTTCACTGGCTATCTAATGTCACAGTAGTAGTCGGCTGAAGTAGTTTAGTATTATATAACGCTCGAATTTCAGATATTCATAAATATAATAAGGTATTTACCTCACAATCTGAGAACAGAACACAAATCGTCCTGTGGTCGTGGTCTCTTTCCGCAGCTTTGCAGTTTGCAGAATATTATTAAGAAATATACAAGGACCAACAGTTAGCATTTCCGCCAAGTTAAAATAAGACTTGCGAATAAGAACTCCTTTCTGTTTCGTTCAGCTCAGTTCACCGTCATGGAATAAAGATCTGAGGAAATAACAAATAAACCGTATACATTCAAGAAGGATTGGAGTAGGATGGAATACAATGCAATGCTGTAGTGCTACACGCACTTAAATACAAATACTATACCATTTCTCTATCTACATAATTTATTCTTTTGTATTATTTCACTGCCGTAAATATATACGACTTGAAAATAAAAGCTGTCTACTAACAATATGACTTTTCCTATTCCAAAGTATATACTCTATACATACATAAATACTGACAATGATTAATTTCCAGTCTATAAATATTTAAAACGTAAATTTATTGTACTCTAAAACACAAGAGGATAAATAGGTAGTGGCTCTGTGGCTCTATTGTAGATTGTAGCTCTCAGACAAGACAAGACAGTCAACTACCTCCCGGTTCAACATACAAACAAACCTTTAGCCATAAATAAAGGAAGAAGCACTTATAGCTTAGGTACATATTTTACCTAGCATCGTTTTTATTAGAGAAGGCAGAATTCGATGCGAATGAGTGAATACGTCCAAGTTTGTTTTACAACCAAAATAAAATCCAGTGTATTAAAGTTGACTTGGCTCGAAACCGTCAATATTCACTCGTCCATACAAATACTTTCTTTTTGGCTTATTTCTCTCTTTCCCTCGAAAAAAGATTGCAGTGAAGCCAACTCGAGATTCGCAACAACATCAAGTGGAAAAACTCAATAGAAGTTTCGCTCTTTCGACCTGGAATTGAAATCAAATTTCGTTAAAGAAAATAAAACCTAGAGTGCATCATTGAATCATTGAATAAAGTAGCAGCAATCTTGTATGTTTACACGTTATATAACAAAAGACCGGGTTTCTAAACATACTACTATCAAACCTGCCTACGCAGAACAGTAGAGACGAGAAATCCGCAACAAAACCCTGACAAATGGGGGCTGAGTTGGGTTCTGGTTGATGAATTCGCAATTTGATTTGGGTTACGCATTATATGATTCAATTTACAATGTCTGAATAAGAAATGTATACTAATCGACATTATTATGGCCTATAATAGTAGCTTAGATGTAATTAATATTCGGAAAATTTATTCTTAAAACTGTATTAATATATTATCGCTAGATAATATATGCATATTATCCGGCGGTAGAGATTCGATGAGGAGAGCGTAAGTTTATCAATCTTCTTTCAAACAGGAGAATTACATGTACGCGCAGTAACAGTTTAAAGTTATTTAAGCTTATATATCACGAGAAATAAGGCCATTTAATTCATTTCTATTTACATTTTGGTTTGTGTTGTTCATTATAGGGATTCTACATTTTTCTATTATTAAGCAGCTTGTTATCTTTTTGTGAATGGTCTCTCTGTCCGTCTGTCAATGATGATCACAATGATCTTCACTATTGACAACCTCCTTTTCTGCTACAACGTTTACCACGGTTTATTCAAATGTACAAATGTTTTGACATTTTCACAGAAAATCCATGTAATTATCCAGATGGGAGTAGGAGATTTATTTTTGCACATTTGCTCTTCAAATTCCAATCAATAGCACATAATAAAATAATTTCAATTATATTATTACCTAGATACATTTCAACTTTTCAACAAAAAAGTTCCAACAGAATCATGTAGGAAGTTTCCACATGGGTAAATTGGGTTGAGTTGTTTTGGGCCAGCTGGAAGTCATCTCTACAAGCCAATAGCTCTTCTGATAAATAAATACACAGCAAACATGTACATTTGCTCACAAAATACAGAGTAGCAATTCAATCCTACTCCTCCTATTTAATTTACATTCGGTTGGGTAATTTGTATTATAAGGTTCTCAAAGTTGCAAAGCTATTATTCTTTATTTCTTCTGTATTTCCATTGTGATACTAGCTAGAGTATAATAGGAAGCATCTATTATACATTTGATACATAGTTCAAACATCAGAAAGCGACAGAAGAATGAAATGAATGATTGAGTTTAGTGTAATGGAATCTGAAAGAAAATCAATGTAGCCAATGGGAACCCTGGATAAAGTTACCTACCACTAGTTATTAGGGGAATTGCATTGATGTATGCTTTTACCAGTAGGCCAGACTCCGTAGTTTCATTTCAGGTACCTGACTGACTTTTTATAACATATTAACTAGTGTAGCTAGTACTATACTTTATTTTTATAGTAGTATATCATTGTAAGAGGGGAAGCTTAAGTTAGTCGATACTTATACTTACTTAAGGCAAGTATTGTTAGTACTCGAATGGAAAATTAAATAATATAGATTATTAGGAAGCGGAGAAATTGAAGCTATTTATATAGAGTACTCCAGTATATTAAATGGGACGAAACCATTGAAAGAAGATCAGTCAAGAATGGTAGCTTATCGCTTATCTGTCTCAAGATCATGAATGATGCAGCGGAAAGAAGAGACAGACCCATGAGGATCTTGATTAGATTACACCTTAGCTACTTTCCATGGCGATGGCACAGTCTGGGTGTTACCTTTTTGTATGCTCCTCGCCTTTTACTTCCTGTCAAGCCAACTATTAGAAATTCTAGATGATTACGACTTACGACACTAACAGGGTGCAAAAAAGCACACGGGTCATTACGAAGTTTCGCTTCGTAGAAATATCCCATGCAGGCTAAATAAATACGTTTCATTATTTTGTATTATGGGTTTTATTATTGGACCCAATCCTGTACCTTTATTTGATGATGATGTCGACAATCCTGGCATTCACACCATCCATTTCATAACTACTTAAACTTTTATTTCATTATCCCTAGTGTATTCTTCCTTTTGACTATTTCCTCACAGCAGAGTTGCTTCGCTGAATGCATAGAAAATTCTTTAGCCCATTTATTTCTCAAATGCTACTCATCGCCGTCGTTATTAATGTTACAGGGAGTGCTTTAACTCTTCGGCTCCTGGAAAAAGTTTTTAAACTCAATTGCAAATTCACAGATAGTACATAGACTATATAAAACACGGTACTAACGTAGAAAAGCCAATACGACGGAAGTTGATCATCTCACTTTTCAAAATTCTCAATCCCTCAACTCCCTTTACAATAAATAGTGATTGAGGGATCAGAAAGATGCCAGTATCATAATATAGTACATATCACAAATATAAGATGCGTTTGAGAAAGATTATTTGATGTCTACATTGCTTGCTATTATTAGTTTATATAAAACTCAAGAAATAAATAGAAAGTGAATCCAGAAGTTTTCTAAAAATTTGTTAAACTAGAACCGATGACATTTAGCAAAGAAAATGTGAAGATACACGTATCGTATGTAGTCGCAAGTCTCACTCTTATATGTTATGCACTATTTGCGCCAATTAGTCCCACTTTTGATTAAATCCTGATTCACTGCAAAAGTTATTACGATCATTAGATAGGATTGTCATAAGTTCTAAAGGCTTGTGTTTTAAAAGTGCTAAGCTTGCGTAATTTCGATTGAAATGATAAAAGCCGAGATTCTGCTCTGAGAAATGTAAAGTTAATTAGTGTAGGGTTAGAAGAATGAATAACTTTTTCCGTAATTGGAGAGGTAGTAAGTTTTTGAGAGTGGGTACTAGAGAGAAAGGAGTGGGATTAGGGTCGGAGGAAGGACATGATACATGATAGGAGTTGGGAAAAGTATTCAAAAGTTAAAAGTTGTGTAAGTGCATTCGTTTTAGCCAAAGTGCTGAATTTTATCGTAGAAACATCAAGATGAGATTAGATTGTGATGGAACATGGAATGGAAGTAATGGAACTGTAGTACAATATTATGTAGGTAGACTTTAGTGTAGATTGTAGATGACTGTATACTAGAATAAAGTACGGGAGAAAAGAGAACACCAACGTCGAAATTTAAAGTTATGTATTTAGTTAAGTTAGGTATGCATCTAGTATATATATATAATGTTGTATGTAGTAGAATGTCTATATGAAACTGACTGACAATTGAATTGAACTGTAGCATATCTTTAGTATTATACTATTTGTACGTAGCTCAAATTTAATAGTAGGAAAGTAACTGAATACTATTGCAGTACAACATCCTAACTATTCTGTTTCTCTGTAGCATATCTAACGATAAGTAAAGTAAGAACCTACAGTAATATTATTAGGTTCGCTTGCACAGAAGTTTAAGTAGATGTTGTTTAGGAGTCTCTTCTCTTGCTCCCAGTCAAGAGTCAAGAAGTCTCGTCCCACGTTGAATTGAATGTTATATGATTACTAGTTCCCTTCCCGATATCATATCACTAAAGTAAGTAATGTCAGTAAATTGTGATAGGTAGAGCGTAGAATGAGGACGAGTGGGTTGTTCTTTGTAGTAGGTATATCTCCACTATGATTGTTTTCTGTGATCTCACAAAATCGCTTACTTTCGCTCACTCCGTTGCGTTGAGTTGAGTTGACTCCTACTTATGTATTTCCTTTGTGCAACTATTTGCTTAAGTATCTATGTATGTAAATACCTTTTGCGAATACATAGTACTTACTAGTACCTACTTACCATGAAATTATAAATCTAAAAGAACGAAACAAAATACGCAAGGCTTCCTCCTATCTCCCATGTTACTATTTGCCAGAAAAGTGGAATAGGATACTGTATGCTTATAATAGAAAATAAAATATTGTTTCCTACAAAAGCAATACAGAGATTATAGTTAAGTTACTTAAGTAAAAAAAGACTTACTTCACTTAAGTGTACTACGTATGTATAGTATGTATGTATAAGCACGGATCATAAGTAGAACTAAAGTAATACCGTTCCTGGTTATCTTCCTTGACTTAACTTGAGTTTGCTTGACTGGATGGTTATCTTATTTCTTCCTTAGTACACCTAATACGGCTTAGGGCTATTCTTCTCAGTTCTCATAAGATATTTTACAATAGAAAATAAGAAGAGGGGCAAAAGTGGAAAAAAGTAAAACTTTGTCTGTGACTGTGACACCAAAAGTCAGACTATAGTTTTGTGGTGGCTGTCTGTACAATATTAAAGCTACTTTTGCTAGATTTTATTAGTGTAGAGATTTATTCGGTTTGTATTGCTCAGTATTACATTGTAGTGTATTTGTAGTGCAGTGTACGTGGTTGTGATATCAGTGTGACTGTGATTCTTGTTCAAAGTTCAGTCAGGCAGCTTATGTATTCTCAGTCTCAGTCAGCCTCAGTCTGATTCTGATTTGATATAACCTTAGCTGATCACTCCGTTCTGTTGCATTTCAGTAGCGAAATATAATAGAAAACAAAAACAGATTTCTGAGCAACTAAACTTCAACTCGTTGTCGTTCTTTAAAGAAGAGAGAGAAAAAACGAGTTGGCAATCTAATAATGTAATGTACCTATACCTACATACAACATATCCTTTTCTTAGATATCGGTATCAACTGACATGAAGATGAAGTTCCTCCTAGACTAAGACTTCACTTAAATGCCTATACACAAATATGTTATGTAAGTAAATAGCCGGAACTTTCAGTTCTTCTATACAGCTTGCTGTCGAGTTGCGTTCTGAGCTGTCTCTGTGAAGATATTACCTAGAAAAGCTTATTAGGATTCCCAGTCCCATTCCAATATAGTAGGAAGAGCATGAGCGGAGAAATCTCGCCGATATGTCGGAGATTCCTCCCTTTGAACATATATTATGTAAGTATGGAAACTTCATATATTAAATACATCCTCCCTTCAACTATCATCTCTTGAATATAATAGAAGCCATATGTTATCATCTAGAAGGTTGTATTACCTAAAATAAAATACATTTATTCATGTAAAATGTTCAACCCTATAGTTTTGGATTTTTCAGTTCTCTAAAATGTACCTATGTACAGATACTACATGTTTTGCAGAATATAAGTAGATAAATAAAGATGTGTGGAATGTATAGTATTGCTCAAAGTAAAGGCACCTTTAACAATGTGCTGTAAATACTCCCTACACATTGCACTAGTAGTGTACAGTGTACATGCAGGGAATGAAATAATGGAAATACGAAATGACAAAGGGAAAGCTGAGTTGTCAGAGACATTTCCATCACAAACGAATACAACTCACATAAATACAAAATACAAACCGAGTGAGACTGAGGTAACTACTGCGTCTAGCATGTACTGTAGGTATAGGTAAAGCTTTAAACACAAACACTACATCTCATTCAATTCTAATTTAATGGTTGTTAGTTGTATTTGTATGCCACACAGCAGAGGATGCCACAAAGCATTCGAGCGAAACTCCTTTGTTATTTAACAAGCTTAGGATAAGCAAGTTTAATAAATTCCCTCAGCGGTATTTATAACACCATCTTGTATCTCTTCCAGTACAAATAAGTTTTAAAAGACAATTAGGGAAATCTTTCATGCTATTCCAGATAAATGAACAACGTTCGCAAAAAAGATTGTAATTATGGAACGAAAATTACACAACAATAACCGTTAAAATCTTTCCTACCTTTTTCATTCGCCAAAACCAAAGCAAACGTTTTATTTCTAAAAGTAGGTACTCTAAGAAATTATATATTTGACGATAGTGAATATTTAGTAATACTTAAATAAAATAGGGACGGCTTTTATTCTATATTATTAAAGATTAGTAGCAAAATGTTTATTTTAAATCTTTAATGTTTAGAAACGGAACGGTCACACTTATATAGTATTGAAATAATAATAATTGCGTGTGTTGCATACACATTCAATAGAGTTTTTGAAAACAGATAGGATTTCAGTAGTCAAGTTATAAAAAATTAAAATAAACAAAGACATATTATGTTATGCTTACATGTTAGTACATTCTAGTCGGAGTAAGTAATGGTTATTATGGTAGTGCAGTTTGTATATTACATCAGGAAAATGGGCTTTAAAATTTTATAACTGTAATGATGCTTAGTATACGCAACAGTGACTTTGGATCGAATGGGAAATTCATTTTAGCGGCAATGAATTATCCAAGTACGTATAATGTACCGCTTGAAATTCTACTTGCTCAGCAAAGAATGTTCATTTTCAAGAAAAATTGGAATGAAACGTGTCTTAGGAAATATTCGAGTGAAAGTTTCCGTTTTAGAAGTACAGTACAATTAACCTATTATTAAGCATGTATACTGTGTTTAGTTGAATTTAATGTAGAATTTATCATCGGATCGAGGTATCTCTTTTATGCTGAATTAACATGGGAAATATTCATATTAAGTAGAATGGTTGCGATAGTAGTACATTCAGCAGTCTTTGAAAATGGAATAAATATAATATCTTGGCAGTACATCATAGATGCATTTTTTCTTAGCAAAATTAAAAAATGTATGAGACATTTATAGAGTACCGAGCGCTATTAGAGAATGTGCGGTAGTTTTTACCGCATGGATGGGCTTAGTGTATTTTGCAGTGGGTATAATTGATTGTGTATATATTTATATATCTGTGCCAATGCTAAGTATTTCTGCAAACGTAGTGTATCTCTTCTGTAATTATCAAAGGCTTAGTTATTGCAACCTTCTGTAGATATTGCAGTTCTGCGGGTGTCTTGTTTGTATAGCACCCAATGCAATCGAGTTATGCTACGCTGTCGCTTAAAGCTTTGCTATAGTTTCGTTGACTCTTATTTTTATGTAGTTTAGTTAGTGAACTAGTCATTTACTTGTCTAGTGAAGAATTTTGCTGACAATGGATGATACTAATAGTTCGTAACGTAACTGATAGTTAGGGTATCCAAAGACAACGCACGGAATTGGAAGTAGTAATTGAAAAGAATAGGGGTTAACGGACGACTAGAAGAAACTGATTTGACTCGTTGAATGAATGGAATCTCTCTCTTCTCTCTGTGTGTATGTATTCCTCTCTGATTTCCAGTTTTGGCAGTTTAGTTAGTTAGCTCCCTTTGTAAAAACATAAAGTAAAGAGAGTTTCTTGTGCTGCTAATCGTGGTGATGGTAGATGGTGAGTAATACAGATTTGTGTGTGGTGCAGACGTAGAATTAGTAACACTAATTTAACAGCATTTAAGTACTAACTAAGTATAGAGTTAGAAAAGTTATCTGATAGCGTCATCCTAAATAGCTGATAGCGTCCAATCGTTACGTAAAAGTCAATTTACAGATATTACATGCAATATTTATGAACTTGTTTGTGCATTTTATACGTATTCAAAATGCAGTTAATTTAGAACCAATAAAATATTTGTAAATCCAAGATTCAATGTTTTAAAATAAATTTTAATTGAAAATGTAAGACTACTATGTAACTTATATGCAAGTAAATGTAAATAGTAGTGTACCTGAGAGAACGTAAGGCGCGTTACTATTTGTAGTAGCTGCTGTATCGTTGTGTGCAGAATTTAGAAGACATCTTTAGAATTATGTTTAAGAGGAAGGCACTCTATTGGTAAAAAAGTCTTTAAAAGTTAAAGGAAGAGTGAAGTGTATGGGAAGGAGTAGTTAAAGATGTGACGTGAGGAGTCGACTGTTTCTGAGAGCGAGGAAAAGAAACAAGAAGAAAAGAGTGGCTTCACGGCAAGGAGATGGAAGTAATTAGCCGGTCAAAACACGATGGAAACAGCGTCTGTGAGCCAAACTTGGTCACCACGTGTTTCCAATCTGAAGGGTTAAGAATAGGCAACGTACTCAGACAGCTTCATTGCTATTTTTATCACTTTTGCTCAGTTGGTTGCTTTTGGCGTTGCTGTTCCTCTACTGTTTCTCCTTCATACTAATACACATATATACTATATCTTCACTGATATTTTAAAAATGAATAACACAAGACTTTTTTCAGAATACATACAAAATTAATGGGTAACACAGAATTTTCTGTAGAATACAAAATACCAATAGAATAAAAGCTTTACAATTTCACTTTCTATTGTACAACTCTTGCACCTATCACGTTACTGTGTTATTCATAGCTTATGGGCAAGTAGGGAAATGTCCATATACGACGTCTGCAATTTTGGGCCAATCCTGGACCCCAATCCCTCTATCGTCTGCAAACGTCTGTTTCCACGGACCCCAGACCGGAAGGTATTTTGAAAACATACGCGACGATATCTACTTATACTCCTTTTTCTGTCTTACTTTATGTATGAATCCTGTTATGCGACTTCCTTCATCCTTTACTTATGTACTACCGTAGTTAGTTATTTTGCTAGTTTAGCTACACTTGTGCACTATTCATTGCTATTACTACATATTTGTGTGCATAGTATGCAAGAGCATACTTCCTTACTGCAGCTTATTGGTATACTTCTTGGTTTTGTTATACATACCTATTTGAATGTATGTAATATAAAAATATCTGCATATTTTTGCATACAGAAATATCTCCTACTAAATATATGTGTATCATTGTGTTGGGCAACAAGCAATTCCAACTCTATTTGATCCAAGATCCAACCATCAACTACTAAAAATCAGTATATAATGTACCGTATTGCTACAATAATGTAAGAAGACTTTCAAAGGAAGAATGTATTTCCTTATTTCACAATGGAGTACCAACTGGATGTATAATACATGTGTATATGAGTATATATAATTATATTAAGTAGGAAGGATAGGATATCACCTCCTCTCAAGTCAACAAAATTAAAAGTGAAGATCCGAGATTCCTATCCATCCGATGAGCTTCAGCCTGAGCTCCACACCACACCATGTACACACAACAAGCCGAACCGAAGAGTTAAAGGAGAGGATATGGGAACCCGAAATTTTGCATCATTTCCCTCTCAACATTACCTATCTGTTAATCATTCACATTGCTTTTAGTGTAAGTGAAACACGGCCGTTTAGCGATTTGACTTAGAAATTCAATTCACTGCAGTTTAATTCAAACAGGTTTTACTTACTTTGGTTAGTTTACTTTCCAGTTAGTTAGTAGTTAGTAAGTGCTGCTGCAAATTGTCTTTGTTGCCCTGTGAATTCAAGACTTCCTGCTGCTTGACCTTTTTAATTAACACTTTCTTTAATTTAGTTACTCCACTTAAAACTAACACACATCACATTGCATTGATCAAGAAATTCTACAAAATTATTAATATTATATGGAAATGGATTGTGAAGTGAGTGTGGGAGTTGTCGATAATTGTGTGTAGCATAGAAAATATAAGAAATTATTGCTCATGTGTTGAGGAAATAAATAAAAAAGAGGGACTTAGTTAGGAAGGAAAGATAAAAAAGAGACAGGACATCGACGTAGACAAGACAAGAGACAGGATCATCCTTCCTGCTCCTGTCAGCCGAGCCAATCAGCTCCCATGAAACAAGATAACCGGACAAAGAAGGTGATGATTTGTGTACACAGTTGCTGTGGATGTGATTGATGGGCAGTTGTGCAACTAGATGTTGTTAGATGAGTGATTTGGAGTATGAGAGGAGACTATGGCCCCGGATTAAAAATGCCTTCCGTGTCCTGGTTGCCTTTACTTTCTCTCATGTTGGAGTTTGTGGACTAGTTGTCGGCTACATTATTTGCGGAGCTTTTCTTTTCCAGTGAGACACTATCAATCATTTTCTTCTTTTACTTACTTTCCCCCCACTCTCCTACCCATTAAACAATACTATGTATGTATATATATCTCCATTTACAGATATGTATGTACATGCAAAGGAAACGATACTTCCAAACAGAGATCTCTCTTATTTCACTCCGAATGGTTCTGGTCTGGTAAGAGAAAGAGAAACTCGTGGCAAGCAGTGAGACACATACTAATTAGGTTCTCAACTTACCTTGCCATACCTTACCTAATGTCTCCTGATGTTGTAATCTAAGCATCTTGTATACTTGGTTATTCTATTACTTGATAAATGCAACAATAGGAAGATAAAAATTAAGAAAAAATACTTTTCGTTTATATTTTGAAAAAATAAATGCAGCCCACCATGAACCGTTGAATACCCAAATTTATACAATTTTATACCTAACGTAATTACAGTATTATATCTGCTATTGTCGCCCAATTTGCTATTTGATTAAACCGATTCGATTACAATTTGCTTTAAAGATTTAGAAGATAGATTTTCGTACTATTTTCAATGGATGGGTTTGTAGAATTGCTGAATGGTTGAGGAGAAAACCTTCAAATCAAGTCTCAAAATGGGAATTAATATTAATATTCAACTAAAATAAGAATTATATTTTACAGATTGATAGAAAGTGACGAGGAGGATGTAAAACTTGATGAAGTCAGAAAACTACGCGAGGAAACGGCCGACAAACTTTTACAAATTGTTCTGAAGTTCAATATTATTAAGGAGGTATAAATAAATCTTCTATGTACTATAAATATATAGCAAACAAATGCTTCAGTTAAAAATAACTATATATGTATTACACATGGCAAGTATGTAGTATGTATAGCTCTTTGTACTTTTGATAATGCTCGAAAAAAGAAATAGTGTGATGCATTAGTCGCGAAGTAATTAATCATTTGGAGAATTACGGAATTATAATGCCTAAAATCTCTTTGTTCTCAATTCCTTTGATGACGGCTTATTGTGGTAGATCAGAGTAACTTATTGAGCTAAAACTTTTTATTCAAAGGAATCGTATGGCTTTGTATCAAATTTTTTTACAAAGAAATCTAATTAGAGAAAAACTTTACAAGGTCCTAATAGAGTTGCATGGCTGAGGGAGGTTCATTAATTACTACATACACAATGCCAGGATAAAGTTTCTAATTAACTGAAGCATTCAAATATCCTTTTTTGCTAATCACGTAACTACTTAGGTACTACATATGTAGGCAATTTATCTAATGTGTAAGTACTTAAATTTAGTTAAAAACGATAGCTCTTGAATTATCTCAATAATTAATTTTATGGTTGCGGTTCAAAGGACGAATTCTTTTACTGGACCAACGAGACCATTTATAATTACACAATGGAAGTCGTCAGCGCAATCAACGACGGTTACGAAGGAGAACCGTCTGGAAACGGGACCACAAACGAAACACTTTCAGAAGAAAGAACCCAGTGGAGATTTTCTGGTGCATTCCTCTATTCCCTCACAGTTATCACTACCATTGGTAAGAAAATAACTGACTGAGAGAACATTAAATAGAGCATTATTTTATTCCGAGTATAATATTAATAGGTACCCAAATATATTGTTCTATTTTATAAAAAAAATCTTTCTGTTTTCTTATAGGGTACGGAAATGTAGCACCGAAAACTCCGTGGGGTAAAATCACGACAATTCTCTATGGCATTATTGGCATGCCACTTTTCCTCCTTTACTTATCAAATATAGGCGACATTTTAGCGAGAGGATTTAAATGGACTTTTGCAAGATGTTGTCAATGCAAGTAAAATTAAATACAATGTACTTTTTGAAACAATATTTAAAACACCAACTTCCTACGTAGCTAAATTGATTTATGTACTGCATTAAGTATTTGATCATCATAGTATAATTTATTAAATTATTGATAACAATGCTAATTTTGAGTTTGGTTTCAGATGGAATTGTGTGAAAAAAAGATATTTAGAAGATGGTGAAGAAGAAGAAGTGGAAGAGGTAGAAGAGGAGGTGGAACAAATTACAGTGCCTATATCACTTTGCTTAGCCTTGATGGTAGGCTATGTGTGGGGCGGGGGACTTTTATTTGCAAAATGGGAAGGTTGGTCCACGCTGGATGCATCTTATTTTTGCTTCATAAGGTATTTTATTAAACAGCTTGTGATGTATGTATAATAAATATGTAGTTCCTTAAATTAACTACTTACTTAGCTCAGACAGCGTTTAGCTCCTTTAACCTAAATAAATAATTCACAACCAAGATCTCAATCTTTTATGCATTCCTACATAGTTAGGTATTTATTTTCCATTTAGTTCTTAAGTAAATAATTGAATTGCAACTTGTGATGCGTGTTTCTAATTTTGGGTTGTGTACCGTAGCTTTGGGTAGTTTGCTCTAGTTGTTTACATAGCTTACCTTCGTAAAGCTAGATAGAGAGGTTAATTATTTAGCAGGAAATTAGATGTGTGAGTCTGGAATGCAAATGAGATGTTGGTTTGAACAGTTTGAGCACGATTGGATTCGGCGACTTGGTGCCCGGTGACTCAGTGAATACGGAAGGAGATGACATCCAGTTGTCATTTGTGTTCTGTTCGCTGTACCTTCTCCTGGGCATGGCCCTCATTGCAATGTGTTTCAACCTGATGCAAGAAGAAGTAATTGCCAAAGTGCGTCTCTGTGGTCGCCGTCTTGGCTGCGCTCGATAACTGTCACTGAACGGATGTAATTGTCCATTGGCCGTCCTCGGCCATCGTTCCTCCACCCAAATTATCTCTTTTACCTATTTTGCATTAATTTGTAATTTTTGTACTTACGCCTATAGATGTTGTAACTGTAATCTGTATTGTTGTACTTGTATTGTGCTAATGTATGAAAGCCTGGCCTAGCCTGAACTCATCGTCAGCCTACAAAAATGACCACTGCCATTAATAATATGTAATATTAATAAATACTATTATTAGTTCCGGTTATCCCGAAAAATCTATGTTTATGAATATATTAAATTTAGACCTTGGTGATTGTTATCTATTTACATTTACTGTACAACTAAATACTTCTATTTATGTCTGTTCTCTAGTTATTTATATAAAAAACTTAAATTATATCGTCCATACAAAAGCTGTTCATATACACTAATTGCACAATTTAAAATAATTCTGTTAAAATTCACTACAAAACTATAATGCAATATTTCCAGTACTACAAATTATTTTATATATACATAATATTGTCTACTTATTAGAATATATTAATTATACCACCAAGCCACCAAGTACAGGCTAAGTGAAAATGAGTACCTATCCTCGGATAGGTAAATACATATAGTAGTGTACATAGTTAGTCTATATACATGTAACACAATTACAACTGGGTTTACACCATTTACCAGCATTAGGGAAACATATATGTACTTTTGTAATTGGTATGTAATTAATCAAAGAAAACAATGGTATCTAGTCTGTAAACTTATGTTAGCCATTTCTGTAAGTAACTAAGTAAGTAAGGGAAACTATATTTGTACCTATGTAAGTAATACTAATGCTACTGTCTGTCTTAAAATATCTAGAGTAAAAGCACTGTAATACAGTATATATCTAGAAAGACTTTTAGGTAAATAAGTAGACGTACTAAAGATAAGTATGTATATCTGCTCGGTTTTGCTAAGGACTTTCTTTCTTGGCGCATTAGCGAAAGTGTAGGAATGAATAATGTAGCTCCATTTCTTGTCTGTTCTGTTCTGGTTAGTTTGGTTTTCTGTTATTGTAGTAAAGTAAAGTAAGTAAAGTATCTGGGCTGCCCTCCTGGCCTGGCCGTGTTCATGTCTATTGTCACAGTTAGTTGGGATAAGTAAGGATTGAAGGACTAATATAATATGTAGCAACTGTGTGTAAGTATTACTTATACCATCTGATGGACAACATTCGATTTAGATTAGATACGCTAGATTTTGTGCATTCAAGACTTGCGTTGGAAGTTGGAGTTGGGATCCGTTTTCGACTTGACTACTTGACTACTTGACTTGGCCGTTCTTTCTTTCTCCTATGTAATGTACTTACATTATATTACATTACATTACATTAGATATACTTACTTACATAGTACTACATCTACTACAAACATACTATTATACTATCAGCTCGTTTAACTCAATCGTCAATGCAATGTACTTTAGTTTACTGTACTACTACTACTACTACTACTCTATAAGGACATATAACTACACTACCTACTCATACAGTACCTACTACTACGTACACATGGACGGATAGATAGATAGATGCCATCATGCAATGCATAGACTAGGAATGGCCACACATCGTTCAACGATAATGCCGACTGTCACAAGAGTTAAATTGTTTTCCTGTCTTCGTGACTAGATCGTCTCGTCTTTTCCGCATTCCGTTCCCTTCCTTTGCGTTCCAATCCAGGGAAAGTTCTACATAACAATACGTCTTAGCCGTCAACCTTTAAAGTGCTCCAACTTTGTCGATCCACTTCCTTTCCAGTGCATTGAAGACTAAGCTCACGAAACACGTGTAGTGTAGTCAGCTATCCATGTACACAATGCACAGATACATACTAGTGTACAGTGTACATACAAGGTTATGTATAGATTAGATACGAAAAGAAAGTACTTAACATTAGTATTAAGTATACTAATACATAACTGCCCTTCTCTGTCTACTTTCTCCAAGGATGAAATGCAAAATTGTCTCAGGGAGTCTGTCCTGGTCTGAACTATAATATCGCCTTATTCTTGCTCTTGCTCTTGGTTGACACGCTTCGGTGAAGTTGTGCGGAAATAAAAGAATGTTATTATGTTTATCTACATATCTCTCAGTTTACTACTAAGTATAAGGTTACTACTATCTGTATCTACAATCTAGAATCTACGATGCTATCACATTATAATATCTACATAACCTAAGTACATTACCATAACATAAAGTCAACTCAAATGAAGTCTAGTCAAAGCAAACCACCTCGTTGTCATTGTCATTGTCAGTCAGTGTGATGTCAGGGATGTGATGTGATGCGATGGAAGAAAGGAAAGTGAGATCAACAAAGTTTTGTTGTGTAATGTCATGTCATGTTGTTGATAATGAAAATGCAGGGGAGAAAATATTATTCTTCATCCATTCTACAACCTCACTCACTTACTCATTCCTCTTCTCGTCTCATCCGCTTCATCCTCGCAATCAGTCAAAAGTTCAGAAGTGATAATAATACTCAAGTATGTACTAGTATATATTTATGTACAGAATGTAAACACATGCACCAACTATACATATTATGGAAGACAGCAGACGCTCCACTTACGCTTTCGCTACTCTACATACTCGACTCCGAGTCCCGTAGGAAGAAGACACCCGTCCCCGTCTCAATTTCAACAAGAAGAATAGTATGGTGATACAAAGTGAGATTAAATAGATGCTACTTTCTCCGTCCTTTTGTGTTTATTAAAAGTTGGCAGAGATTATATATTATGTGGGGTTAAGAGATTCCTGGAATACGTATACAAATAATATGTATGTAAAGATGTAAAGAGGAGAGGGAGTTCAAGTTGGCTTGGCATGCCTTCCCTTCCCTTCCCTAAAGTGTTTACCAAGTAATTCAAAAGTTGATGTTGTTGGGGGGTGATGGCATGGCATGGCATCAGATGCCAATGGTATGCCAGTTCCAGTGTTTTTTCCTCTCTACCCTTTTCTTCCGCTTCCATGGACACATGCATAGCACATAGATCCTTACTACTTACTATACATAAAGAGGAGAGCTCCTCACATATACATAATATTCTATGTATGTGTTCTCTGTTATGAATTGCATGTTCAATGCTCACTCGTCGTCGTCCTCGTCTTCTTCGTCCTCCTCCTCCTCTTCCAATTTTGGTTCTGGTTCTGGCTACAACTTGAGTTCACTTCACTCTTCAGTTCAGTTCTTGAGTCAGCCAAGCCAACCCAAGTCAAGCCAAGCCAAGTCAAGCCAGCAGAGCAGAGCTACATCCACATTGCACACAGACACATATCACAGCGACAGAAATGTTTTCGGGAGAATTCAACGAAGAAAAGTTTGTTTGAAGCCTTGTTTGTGCCTGTCTTCTCGTCGCCCCATTCAATTCACATAGCAGAGACATAGCAGGACAGAAAGCAGAAGAAAGCAGAGAGGTTGAGATAAACAGAAGGAAAGTGTAGAGAAAGGAGCTGAGGGAAAGGAAAAAGCAGTCAGCACGGCACCCGAGTTCACATCACATCACAGCATAAGAATACAGACACGCTCTGCTATAGCATTTCAGATTTCATACAGAGAAGAGGATGGAACGGTGAAGCGGATATCAGAATCGTGTCGCAGATCGATCGAGTGTCAAGTGGAGAGTGCGCAACGAACTCTTCAGCCAAAGCAAGGCAAACCTTACTTTTAAGCAACTCGTACTGTATATATGTTATGTAGTAGTTCAGTTCAGTAACAGTACACTGCACTCTGCAAGAACAAGATCTACGAAAGAGTGTATGCATTGTATGTACTATAATATGTAGTGTACATATCTACGTATGCTTAAATGCTACGCTACGCTAGCTAAAACTCTTTCTCCACATAGAAAAGCAAATCTAACCTGGTCTGTTCTGCTCTGGTCTTACTTTGGCCTGGACTCGCTAGACCAACTTTCACTTCTCTTCCATTCTCTCAGAAAGTAAAGGGCAGTGAAAGACTGAGTAAGTGAAATTCCTTCGCATCCACCAAAAAGACATTACCAGCGACATTCGCCAACCATTCGCACAAAAACATCCACAAACTCATCTTTGCTTATCCATTTTGATGGGAATTCAACAACAACCAGTTTTATCAACCTATTATCCTTTCCTCGACAATACTCAATAGAATGTGAGATAACTATATATTCCTAAAAACTTTACAATCAATAAAAAATATTTAGCATTCTACTATCTTAAATACTCAATCCAATCAGTTTCCTTGTTTTCCTTCAATCGTCATCAACTTCATCGTAAAAAATATACACCAAAATACACACGAAACTACAATACGTCTAAATATATATGTAGCGCATAATATATAAATAAACTTTATCAATAACATACATAAAATAAAATCACATCAGATTTGATTGACTCTACGTTGTTATTGTTGCTGTTCTGCTGTGAGTGAGTCAGAGACCTTTGAATATAATATATCCACAAGTATACTGTTGACCTTACGATTAGACATACACTGGTATAGCTACAATTTACAACTTATCTAATAGTTACTCATCGCCAGATAGTTTACTTACGTTAGTTTGTATATTTTCTATTCCTGTATCCAAAAGAAGACAAATAACAATTCTCCTCGCTTTCTGAATTCTGACCTGAGTTAAATTGAATTGAGTGACGGAAGTCAAATAGAGAAAATAGAAGTCAAACTTGATTTTTTCCACTGAAAGGGCCGAGAGGAGATAAAAATGGGTTCCTTTTCTCAGACTTTGAATCAACACTTGTTTGTGGAAAGCGTAACCGATATGTGCTCGTTTAGTTTATCTTGACAGTCTTTTTAAATGTACACTTGACTTGAGTTCACGATCACATCAGAAGGCCATTGCTGACACGCTCTTTCCTCTTCCCAGAGCTGAACTCTTTACTACTATGTACTTCCGTTTTATCAATATTTTCCATACTCTTTTTTATCTGACTTCTCCTTCCATAATAATATGTACTACACCCACCTAGCTTTTATTCCTCTTTCTTACAACATCACAAAACTAGCCATCACAACCCAAGGGGAATAATACTTGCCTATGCTTACTTACTAAAGAATAAAATAAACTGATAACTAGCCGTCTAATTGTAAGTGAAAGTCAAATCTACGTCAACTGGACTGGACTCACTACTCTACTAAATGCATACTACTGTTCACCCTACGTCTAATGATTTTTGCTCTTCAGCACACATACGTACTATACTTATACTGCAATACAAATAAATAGTTTCTTCCATAAAAACACTTCCAAATATAAACACATTCCATTTCAGTTCCATTATTCCCATCGCTCCATTCAGCAATACCATTCATCGTACTTCTACTCATCTTCAATGCAATACAACACAACTTACTATTAATAGTAACATACTGCCTACGTACCTACTACCTAGACCTACCTACAAAAATAATAATACTGTAATATTATTTTAACAATGGCGACCCTGCCGAGTCTGTAACAAAATCCTGGGAAAGAATACTAACTTCAGGATCCTACAGTATTTCTTCGACTTCTAAGATAAATAAATAAATACAAAATTCCTTGTCCGAAATGACATGATAATTTCTCAAGATGTGTGAAGCAAGAAGATGCTGCTTGTCGATTTGCTCTATCTGTACTGCAATTATAGTGTACATCCTTCTGGGAGCCTTGGCGTTCTTTCTCCTCGAAAGTCACTACCACAGGGGTCAACATATTGCCAAAGAAAGTATCAGTCTTGGAGAACTCGACAGTCTGAGAAACCACACTGTGCAACGATTATGGTAATTTTTCCTCTCTTACTTAATCACGCGAGCACACTTTTCTATCTCTTCTTCTACAGATAGTCAACTCTCTCGGAGCTCTTGTTTCCTTTTATTACCACGTCTTATCCTTATCTAAACATTCTAGACGCTCTTTTATATTCTTTCCTCTACGTTATAGCCCCATAACTTTTCATCGTTAAACATAAATCGCATCTACTTTCTCACACACACAAACCCTAACAAAAACTTTCCTACCATCCTTTACCCATCTTACTACATAGTTATACTTGGCTTAAGCTTTAATAATACCTATAACCTACCTAACCCACCACTACAACTGTTTATTAGTTAGTACATACCTACATACTAAAGACGCTCCATCAACGCATCAAGCTTCTATTTACCCTTTCCCACAGCACTACCTATATAGATAACAGAATGCTATCTGAGGATAACGCAACGTAAACGTAGCTACGATATATTATTATGTAACACCATATAATACCCTCAACTCCTCACTCCACTAACAATAAGTAGCAAAGTAACAAAAATAAACCGCTTTCCCCTTCCTACTAATTAGCTTTCAACAAACGACATTTCCTTTCCAGTTCGATGCTCGAACGTATAACATAAAATAAAAACCTACTGATCTAGGCAACATATTCTTCTCATATTTATATTAGAACTATAAACCTAGCTTAATCATTATTACTCACACTATCATATCATCATGACTGTCGTCGCGTCCTATTACTTGTGCACCTACCAATGATCGTTATTGCACATTTAATACTCTTCTCAGTAGCTAGGTAGTAGGTAGTAGCTTGCTGGCTCCCCTAATCGTATTATACTCCACATATGTATTTTAGCTCCCCTTAAAAACTAATTATCTATGGTCTTTCATAATTTACTTCAAAACTCATTTAACGCAGCATAAACTAAATGCTAGGGTTCATAGTTTAGGGAACACAGGAATAATATCTATCCGGAGGAGAACAATGGATGTAAGTAGGTACTATCTGTATAGGTATAATGAACAAAAATTAATACATGGGACAGTTAGAGTAGGTAATTTAATAATACCTAAAGGAAAGGCTCGTAATTCCTCCTTAAATCCTTTCGATTCAGATAGCCTCTTTAATGCTACGAAGATATATGATGATATTAAAATTTTGCTCTTGATAGCAAAACTGAATACGTAAATGCGTAGGTAGGTGTTTACTGACTAACATAACGTAAGTCAATTTATTTATTAATATAAACCATGTGAAATATCTGGGAGCACAAGCTCAACCAAAGCAACCTACAGCGTAGTAGTTCTACATCTTCAGCCAGCGTTTTCACAGTTAATTAGGTTAGATACCTCAATAAGTACAGATTTTATGCGTCAACTTTATGCTATTAGTTATAACCAGGATTCCTATAATAAATAGCTTTATATGGAATACATGTCGGAAAGATGATTACTTATTCATAGCGTGATCTGCCATCGCAACGGCGAATTATCAACTTTATTGTTATTCATCGCCTTCATCCAATTTTATGGAATATTAGTAATAATATAAAAAGCTATAACTATAACGCTATTGTATTAACTATCTGTAGAACTATAGATAGGTAGTTGCGCTGCTATTACTCCTATTCAATCCTGATGTCTCCATCATTCCAAAGAAAATGTGCAATATAAAGCCAGAAAACACAGAGTTGATTAAATATGACTTTTATCGTAATGTCATGATATTTATATCGCGTGAGTAACGCCAGAAGTAATACCTATAAAATCTATACAACTTCCTATAATATTTACGACAAAATTTATTGCATATTGTATATTACGTATATTATGCAGATTGTATTATGTAGCCATTTACATATATGTGCTATGTGTACAGTACAGTGTACTTTCTACCATATTCGTACATTTACGTTCTCATATATGCATACACACTATTATACCCACTTGCTCAAAAATAATAATAGAACTTTTTCATAACCTGAAAATTTTTACGATGTTATAAAACACAATTTGCTATGCATACATCCGTGCACGTAATACACAATACAAATATAAATTAGTAAACAAGTTACGTACCCTTCTTTCTTGCATACTTGCATCCGAACATTAATTTTTTATGTATTGCACATAGAAGCTCCATTGGGAAACTAAGTCGTAGTTTGAAATATTATTAAAACTTCAAGGAAAGGGACATTCGTCCTTTTTACACCAGGGCATGCCAAAAACAATAAAAATTTACATTTTACATTCTCCTAAATAAAGAATTATATTTTATTAATTGGGATATAAAACAAAATAAAATGAACCCTTTGCCCATAACAATTTTACGATGAAATAAAGGATGCCAGCGACAATATAATTAATCAAATCAAATGAAAAAATCAAACCAGTGTGAAAAACTACTTCATGTGAAAATTTTAGTTCGATTAAAAATGACTCCGTTTATTATGTTCTATACAGATAGTACTTTGTATTCGTCCAGAGGAAAACAACTTGAGGAAAACAGAGACTATTATATTACAATTTAATTAGATTTCTTTGTAAATGAGGTAGCAGGATTAAATTGAGACGATGGTACCTTCATCATACATTTTTCGTTCTAAGGGCTAATTCAAAAGGTAAATCAAAAGTTTATCTATGGACGCCCGCATTAACAATGCTAAAATCCTAAGTCTATGCGCAAATAAAAGTGACTCTGCCTGGTATGAAGAGTTCAGAGCATAGAAGGTTATATTTAGAATTTGGGTTGGAGGAAGTTTGGAGTTCGTTACTTGCAACAATACAAAGGAATGAGATAAATGTATATCATTTTGTATGATATGATATTATGTACACTTAGTTATGTAGAGCAGCATCTATATGTATGCTAAACTCGCATAAACATAGTTAAGTTAACTTTGGAAATGAAATAGAATTGAATAACATTTCGTGCAATGTATTCAAATGAAATAACAAAACACAATTTAGATTTGGATGAACTGATGAAAATATTAATGTATATGTCGTATGTAGCTATTGTTCAGGATAAGTTGGAGTCTTGGAGGAAAGCTGAACGGCAAAGGATTCTAGTATTCTGTATGACACACAAATAAGGGAAAATTGAATTGCGAACCTGAAATTCAATTTGAGAGTTGAGTTCTACAACCAAAAGCGTGTCGTTCCGTGCTATTATTGCTTCACGGTACATTGTATATGTTACTAGTGAACTACGTGATGTTACTTGTATGGAAGATACATTATAAATATGTCTGCTGCTGCTATAATTTCAGTAGCTTAGTAAGGGATGGTCTACAGAAGTTTGCTGGGTTACTAGTTACTGCTACTAGTATCTTCATTTCTCATTTCGAGTCTAGATTTATCGTTTTCTTTATAAATTGCTGCAAAATACGAATAGCGAAGTAGATACTTTGTATCTTTGTTATAATCAGTCCATTTCCTGAGAGATGAGATGTAGTATCTATCTGTAGTAGGCTTAATTTAGTTACTTAGTTTTACTTATATAATATAATGTATAACACTGAATACTATATAATAAGATTTATTCGAATGTCCGGGAAAATGTCAGAGTTGCAGTAGGAGATTATGAAATATGTGCAGATTTTAATTATTTTTGCGAATTTTTTATACACTTAGTAATCTCTGTTCCATAGCATGTTTCCATTCACTTCTCGTTCTCAAGCAAACAAATTCTCAATTCCTTTCAGCTTTATTTTCACATCTGGAAAAATATACGAGAGAATAAGTGCAGAGCTCAATGTACATTACTTACCATTCGGATCTGTACATTTGGGATCTTGCAGCCCAATAGTATAAATGTTTTTATGAAAAGTTAGAGAATAGAACTGTTCTAACGACAAAATTATATTGCCTGGGATTCGGGCAATTACATACTTCAGTCTTTTCATTGAGATTCATGGATCCTAGAATTTTTAAGAGAATTGTAAGGTATAGAACTAATATCGTTAGACCTTCTCTCAACTTTGTAGTCGAGAAAAATACATAAATTATGTAAATTATGACTCCTGTGGCTTAATGTTTCTTTATCTACATTAACTGAGCGTCTATGTCAACCCCCATTTTCTAGAGTGCTGATGTTTTACATTTTTTGCAAATAAAGAACAAAACTTGCATTATCTACAGAAATTCTTACTACGTCTACTGTGAGAGAGTCAGAAATGTGAATGTACAGATAGAGGCTTATTTAACTCTGTGTTCTGTTATTCCTAATATTTTATCTTTCTCTGTGGTTCCTATATGCAGGGCGTTAACGATGGAGCTAAATGTTTTCTACGAGTCAAACTGGACGCAACTTGCCGAGTTGGAGTTACAAAAGTTTCAGGAGGACATCATGAAACAACTATTTCCTTCCGATGAGCACGAGTTCATTCGTCGTGAATCTTATGGAGAAGACTCATTTGGCAATTTCCCTGCAGCTCTCCTCTACTCCTTGACCCTCATCACTACCATTGGTAAGTAAGCATCACTTTCCCAGACTACAATACTCGTGGCTGGTCTGCCTGGCAATTATTCCTATGAAATCATTAATAAGATTTGTGAAGAGGAGAGAGGGGGAGCTGAGCATAAGTGCGCGACACATTGATCTATGCTCATGTTCTGTATTCACTAACTCAGTTTTATCTCTTTTCACTCTAATCTACTACTTCGCTAACTTTTATAGACTTTTATTACATCTAACTTTCTAACATATAAAATTCAATTACAGGCTATGGGAGTGTTAGCCCAAAGTCGATGCCTGGTCGCATCCTCACAGTATTTTACGCTGCTGTCGGTATCCCCTTAACTCTTTGCTATTTGGCCACCGTCGGCGATTTTCTGTCCAGATGTATCCGAACTTTGTACTCCAAAATGATGGTACTTTCTTTTTCGCTCACATAATTAACAACCAACAATAATAAACGTCATGTTCACTAATCAAAATATTATGTGCATTTAAGTTACTACAACATTTACTCAGTGTATGATACTATGATACTTTGTAGCAATTTAAAAGTTATAAACACATGTTTTAAAAGACATTGTTTGCGTAATTAAGGAAATGTATTTAAAATTAAGTACATCAGTTGCAAATATTAAGAAACAACAGTATGGGAATACTGAGACATGGTATGTACCTAAGTAGCTACCTATTTATTTTATCCGAAATGCCTGAGTTAACTGTGTGTTATCTGAGGAATTGTATTAAATGCACATGTATTTAAACAGAAACAACATTTTATATAACATACATTTATTTTAATAGTATATATTTAGGTGGGCCGTAACATTTTCGATTTTCGAGAATTAAATAAAAATTGTCAATATTATTTTGGTTTTCAGAGAAGAGCCAGTTGTGGTGTTCCAATCCCAGTCTCACTGATTCTAGTTTTCTTCTACTTGTGCGGGGGTGCTGGAGTTTTCTGGTGGCTTGAAGACTGGCCCTTTGTTGATGCTGTCTTCTTTTGCTTTGCATCATTGGCTACAATTGGTTTTGGTGGAATGCTGGATCCTCGTTTGTCCAAACACGTCAGTGCCACATATTTGAATAATATCATGACAGCTCATTTCACGACAATCCTTATTGCTTATCATTTTTTCTACTTTCTCTGAATTATTGCCGTTTTCACTTCATTTTACAAGAAAAGTTTTTTAGTTGTTTACTATGAGAGTGTTTATTTGTTTGAGAAATGTTAAAAGTTGTGCTTAATAACTCTTAAAGGATAGGCAACTAGGTATATATATATATGCAAAGCGGAAGACAGCACAGATTTACAGATACGTATACTGCATTTGAGGATAGAAAAAAGAGAAAGTACTGGTACAGAGCATATAGTAGGCTATTATTAATATATAAAAGTTTTTTGTTGTAAAGGCCAGCCAATAATATAAATTTAATTGGCTGTCGGACCAACAGCTGTCAAACCAAATGGTACAATTTATGGTGTACATCTATTATGTACTACTATTAAGTACTCCAAGGCTTGGATAATTGTCAGCTTTTGGAGATGGGGTTAACCAAACTCTTATGATATTACGAGTTTATAGAGTATACCTCTAGAAGGAGCGTTTTTTCTACAATATTGACTTTCTCTGTAAGTAACTCAAAAAGCATAGCCTTTACAAGGTATTGACTTTGACTGGGCAGCCGTCTAAGTATTTCATGTTTCCTGGTAATAAAAAGTGAGGATTTTTCTTTTTATGGAGATGAAAAAACTATTTGGCGTTGTATAAAACGCAGACTAATAAAATCAAACCATGGAGAGTGGTTATGAAGATATGCATACTTGTTAGTAATGGAAAAATTGAACTGCATTATCTGGCTGGATTTTTGATTGGATTTCTTGGTTTTGCAAAACCGTTATCAATTCGGTTAGGGAATCATTTAGGTTGTGTTTGGCAGTAATTGTATGGTAACGAGAGTTTTGTTTCAACTGTGCTACAATGTTATAAAGGACCATATATTTACTAAGTGTTGGATTTTGTTTTCAGATATCCCTGCTGGTTTCCTCAGTTTACATCCTACTGGGTATGGCATTGATTTCCACAGTGTTTAATTTGGTTCAAGAGGAAATAGTTCGTGGGAGATCTGGACGTGGCAGGCACTATCATCGTCCCATATCCTGACTACAAAATAACAAAGATTCTCACCAACGGGAAAACCACATCGGGCTGCAACATATTACACTTGATACGTCAAATTCAAACTTGGTCAGTACGTTTGTCATTATTAAAATAGAGTCCAACTGTGAATCTGTCACAATGAATTATAAACTAATATTTAAAATAGCTAACAGAATAATTTGTCGTGTATAGGGTGAAGAGTACTTTGTTCCAAAAAGCATGGTTACAGAATTTTTTGCCCCTCAGCCGAATGTGGTGGAGATGGCGACTGGAGGAAATGTGAATTTTGTGGGAGGACGCTCTTCAGCCACATTACCACGCCCAAGACCGAAAACAGTTACATTCGAAGATGAGAAGCTGAGCAAAGAAGCTCCTCCAGATGTTTTTATGTGAATGAAATGTTACATTTGAAATTTCCATACATTTAGAATTACAATTACAACAGAAAACAGAAACAAACAAATCATGTAGTGAGCCCGTCCATGTCATTCAATTCGCGAAACATTGTAGTTCAATGTAAGTTGAACAAGTGGAACACTTCCCTGCTTAAGGACAGACAGATAAAACATAATAATAAATAATATAACCTATAATAACTAATATTATTCATACATACAGCAAATACGTGTAACCGTAATACGGACGACATAAAATAACGTAACATAACTTAACTTCCCGACAGACCCTGTATATCCCCAGACACGATAATCTCTGCAGCCAACCAACCAAAACATCGCGCATCGTCCCTTTTTCTCTTCCAGTTAATTTTCTTCCTTCAGATTCTCTTCCAAAAAATGTATTGTAGGTATTCCAACCTAGAGATAAATATGTACCATGTACCAACTGGTTGGTGTAATGTACTGCCAAGGATACTAACTAACTTCCACACACCATTCTTGTTGCGAACAAAATATTTTGCGTCAGTCAGGATAGTATTACCCAACTACACCAAACTAAATAACTAAAAATGCTCTTTTACTTGAATCGAAACTGTTTCATACACTTCTAAAAAATGCTCTCATGGTTTCTATCTAGATGGACGAACAAAAAATATAGTGTGCTATTTGTGACTGTAGCCACTTTCGTATAATCAAACAGTAAAGTTGTAATGTTGATTCCTAAAAACTCTGTTCTTGCATTTCTTTCCTAAAGCCATCTTTTTTGCATCACTGCATTTCCGCGATAAGCTTAAGCCTATAATTAAAATTTATTCCCTCCGCGTTTTTTTCTTTTATGCAATCTAAAATCGTTTAACTAGTTGAATCCTCTACAGTTTTCACAGTTTATACACTCCAAATACATTTCGTACAGAGCCATAGAAGACGGCTTACATAATTTGAAATTGAAAGTAATTTAAAATAAATTGCTAATCAATATGTATGCAAAATTTAGAATTCATTTATACATCATTTCAAGTTAAATATGAATCTCTTGAACTTGGAGATAACGGATGTTGAAGATTTCTGGTAAAAATATCGACGAAGAACTTTCATTATTACGCCATTTTTACAGAATCGTATCTAAAAATGTACTTTTAAATCGCATCAAATAAGGATTATGCATATTTTGCACGCAGTTATAGCTTTTAAAAACATAGTGAGTAATTGTATACAAATTAGCCTTCTCCGGCAATTTTCCTCTATGCTAATATAATTTTAGTCCAACTTTCATTTTATATTTACTTTGCAAACTTGTCTTAACTGATGGAAACATTCAACTAAATATACATTACCAAGTAATTTCCATTCCACGACTTCATCTCCTATTCATACAAATGAAATTTGCATTTTCTAGCCCGCATCTGCAAAATAGGACTGCTTCATGTCTTATTGTTGGATATACGTATTATGTCCGTAGACGCTAGAGTTGGTTTGTAGTCTTTCATCCCATTTATTATGCATCACTCATTTTTGATGTTTTAGGGCAAAGGATTAAGTAGCAACACGAATAATTTAATTAAAACTGGTATCCTTAAACAATTTTACTTCGCCCAAGCTAAATAGCCTAGCTATATATTTATACATGTCGTAGCCCAATTGGCCTAAAAATTTTGAAAAAAGGCTAATACTCCCAAATTATGAAATAAATGAAATATTTTTGCATCAGCAGGCATTAATAGTGTCGTAGCTTCGTAGCATTTAAAAAAGTTATAGAGGGTCACTCTGAAAAGTAAGAGAAATGATAATAATAGTAAAATACCATTTTAATATGATAAAAATGACAAATAATAATTATTTGACTTTTCTAATAGACATGGAGCAATTTTTTTCGTATTAATATAGCTACAAAATTAGTTCGGACAATTAACATGTTTTGCATTAACTTGCTAAATTAAGGGAACTAGCGAATTTAAAAAGTCAGCAGCGGTCAAATGGACTACGACATATGCAAGGGCGTAGCGCCCATGGTGCTTTTGATGCTCAAGCACCCCCCAGGGAAGTAAAACTTACACTAGGTATAATGGACGGAGGGGGTAGGCTGAGTAGGTTCGAGCCTACCCCGAGTAAAAAAGACTAGATATTTTGTTGAAATT
>JAQFYC010000489.1:0-54693 GCA_034694165.1 Tomocerus mixtus
CTAAATTAAGATTGCATAAGAGTTCTTTGCGGTGCTCTAATTGTAATTGCAATGAAATTACACTGCTTAAAATATAATGCTACACATACTAATACACATATACATTACTCGCTAGATTATACTACAGAAATAAAAAGTAATTCATGGGATGTATGCTTCTATGCATGCATTATGCTCCATAAAAAACTAATAATAGACAGACGTATTACATTACATCCCTATAATGCGTAGGCTAAACTAATAGGTACTTATATGAACAAGCGATATCAGTAAATATATTAGATAAGGATTAGATCAACTTATATTCGACATTTGTATTTGATTCAGAATTAAATGTTTCCTATTTATATATTTTTTGCTGATTCTTCGTCGGATAAAAATAAGTATGCAGGTAGTAACAATTCATACAAAGTAAAGAGACACACGTTTATAGACCTACAAAAGATAAGTACCTAACTGTTCCCGTGTCTTAAACGCAATTGTTTTTTAAGTGTATAAGTAATCCATAATATATTATGAATGAACAAATGTAAATTAAATCAATTTTAAAGAATATTGGACAACTTTTCGGTTTTTATAAGCCTTTGCTGAATATTTGCAATCATAAATATTAATTCTTATTTTATAAATGTTAGTGTAATATTGTACAAATGGTATGTACAATTTCTTTTATCGACCACGGCTTTAATCTGAGCATCACAGATCACAGTAAGTAGAATAGAAAAGATCAAGACTCGAGACACACGCATAATCTTATCTAATCGTACGTAAGTAAGTCACAACACAAATTGTGTAGTCTACAATATTAGTAGATGAAGTCAATTCGAATCAAATTGAATAGTGAATGCAGTTGGGCTTTATGCCGGCAGCTAGTGCAAAGCACTCTACGTGAATTCCTGTTCCCTTTGCGGTTTGAATTCTTTCCTTTTTATTTCATACCTACCACTAGCTATCCTTATTACCTGACACTGTGTCTTGTGTAGCACATAAAAAATATGTGATGTATTGGTATACAATACTCAATGTATTTAATTGCATCATAAATGCATACATCAAATAATGGTATAAATACTACACTATTCCGATGAATTAAAATACATTTTTATGTGTAAAACTAATTTTTCACTTAACTAAATAGTTTATTCGCGTGCTGCATTTATTCCTAAATATCTTTTGAATTTTTAATACGTACTAAATTGGGAAAAACAGTCACGGAAATATTTTTCTTAAAGGAATCTTATTATTTGCTACCGAAATATGACGATTATGGAAATAGTAGAACCACATCAAGTGCGACAAGAAATAAACTATACTTTATGTTAGAAATGTATGGCAGATGAACTTTATTTCTTAAAAAGTAATTTTCGTCTGTCACTTTATATTCATCTAGAAAACGAAAGCAATATAAAAAAAATGCGGATTTACTATTCAATGCAAATAATACATTACATACTTCATGTTGCAGAAATGAATAGCAAATGCCTAGTGATTTATAGCTATCTGATGTGCATGATGTAGTTTGTTCCTTAATAATATTGTATTTATTTCAGATCACACATTTTTTGCGTCTGTATCATGTCATAACTATAACATTCGTTTTCCTCTTGCGTCATAATACAACCAAAAGCAAGTATTCCAAGTGGATGATTACTAAGTACTAAATACTACATGCACAAATCAAACAACAATTCCTACAAAATTACTACTAACTGCTGATTTGATCTGATCTGATATCAAAATGTTTTGCTACATATATTTACTTTACTGTTTATTAGCTTAGTTGATTGAATTTATTAGTGTCCTCGTCGAGCTATTAGCTTAGTTAGGCATGTGAATAAATAAAGCGATTTTCTGTCAGAATAGTTAGATTACATGCATTCCTACATAGTTTCAATTCAACTCCTATTATAGTGAATACTGACTGATAGCCATGAAGACAGGAAGAGGATAGAGAAAACATTTTTCGAGCTTTTTGCACCTTGAGTTTACTAACTCAACTCTAACTTTGCAATTAGGTGATTTTTCTATGTAGAACGAACTCAGCTCAGTCAGTGCAGGAATATTTTCTATAAAAGAGAAGCGGAAATGCAGTTTACTTCTGCAAAATGACTTATGTATTTAAGTACTGCATGTCAATGTATGTGTGTGAGTGTGCTGTGTGATTGCCCCTGTCCTGCACTCTCTCTCTAGTTTATGAATTCTCGTGTAAATTGAAATACACATTTATTACCTACACGAATACTATTCTAAAATACAAGTAATATAAGAACAGGACAATAACGTTGCTAAATGACACCTAGTAGTACATACACAATTTAAAAACACAACCTATACTTATAAAATATTTATTTCACATAGTTTAATACAGCATTAGAATGAAAATATGGATTTTGTTAAGATAAACCACTAACCTGAAGAAAAAGGACATGAAATACTTTGTTGTATGTATTTATGTAGTTTGTGGTGTTTATATCTTGGAAAAGTGCAGCAAAATATTTTGAGTTTCTTAAATTATTCCATACGTTCCAATTTATTGGTTTGGTATTTCTTTAGTTGTATATCACATTTAATTCCACACTTATCATTCTGTAATACAATCAAGGCGACCAAAGAACACAATATATAGGTATAGATTAAATATAGATAATAATGTAAGAATATATTACCTACACTTACGTACATTCACACTAGATTACTTATTAGCTTTTGAACTGGATTGAGTGCAGTATGCAACGTGTGCATGTTTCATTGCCTTCAGGGTTAAAGTTAAAACTCAACTTCAACAGGGAAAGATATATGTAGTGTTAATGGAGACTGTTGGAGAAGAATGGAGCTTAAATCTAAATTATGTACAATGAAGAAATCATCATCAGAGCTTGTTCTGCTCTGTTGTGGTTGTCTTGTGGTATTTCTTACAACAACCTAGCTATGCAGCACAACACAGAACAGAGATTAGGGTTTCTAGAATTTGTTCAAAGATTTTGTTAGCAATAGCCATAGCCATACCAATCATATTATGGAGAATATTTTATTAGTTAAATACCTACAGCTACGTAATTTAAAATCTCACTGCTTTTTCTTTGATAAACCAATCAGTATCACTATCAGAATGTCTGGAAACTATTTAAGTAATTGTGGAATGCATGTATAGACAGATTAGCTAGCTATTGTGAAGAATTCATGTTAGGTATGTGTAATATTTTAAATAATATTCTGAGAATGGGCTGGATTGAAATTGCATGAACTAATATCGTAGAAAAGCCAATGAAATGAATAACATTTTCTCATATCAAAGAAATTGCATTGCTGGACTAAAAAAGAGCTTTCGATTCCACCTTCCATTCCAATCTCTTGTTTTTTCTCTACTTTTGTCGGTCAAATGGAATGGAAGGTGGAATCCGGAATGGGAAATAATCAGCCCTTCGGGACATATTACAGTGAAGAGAGAAGGAGCGGCAATGTGTCCCGAAATTGTGAAATATGCTCTTCAATTGTGAGTACCGAAAGCCAAGGCTTTATTTCCCACACTCATACAAAGAACACCTAGTAGTAAAAAGTAAAATTAAAGGAAAATATGTATCGTAACGTAAGTACATAATGTAACAATTTGTAATATTGCTACATCTATATCTATGGAAATGTATAATATGCTCATATAGGGTTAATGTCTAGACTAAACATAAGATACCTGTGTATGCAGTTGAAAGCACCCAGCAGAAACCATTCAACCCAAAATATCTTTAGGAATGAACCATTAATTGTCTTGTAGTTGGGTAAGTCGTATTAGCGTGAAATTTCATAATAAATAATGTGTAAGTTGCATGAAGAATACACATTACGCATAGGTACAATATATTTCTGTAAGGCCTTCAACTTTAAACCCTCTTTCTCCAATTATGTTCTACATTATAATAATGAAAGTGAAAACTGGAGAGCTAAAAAGACTCGGAGTGTTTATGACAAACATAACCACAACAGAACCTTTTACCTACATAGTTAAACCGGCATCATGCAAGTAAAATTTACATAGATATTATTACGGAAAAGCGCTCATCACCTATTACACTCAATTTAGCTTCAATAACAGCACCCAAATTACAAACTTCCACAAAAGGATACACAAACGAAGCTAACCCCTCCTTGAAGTCCACTTTGAACGGAGATATCAAGTGCAATGCTTCAAATATTGAATATGACTCTACTATGTATTCTCTAGTATTGAGTCAATGGGCTAAGAATGGATCTTCGTGTAAACATTAAGCAAAAACAAGTATAAGTAGTGCAACGCCAAGTAACTAATATTTTTACTTTAATATTAATCTAATATATCAATAAAACAACAGATAATTCTCCCCACACATTTCCCCCGTAGTTAAGACCTTTACAATCAAATGTTGTCGGTTGGTGTATTCTTAGCTAAGTACGGTACGCTACTATAACTACTACTGCAGTAGTAGTTATAGTAGCTATGCATATAGTAGCGTACCGTACGGCACCGTACTTAGCTAAGAATACACCAACCGACAACATTTGATTTTAAGGTCTTAACTACAATACGGGCGCGATGTATGATCGGTCATTCTTTCCGTCTAATGTAAATGTACGTTCTAAATAACGCGAGTTAAGTTTTTATGTAATAAAATATGGTTGATCCATACTACAAGTTACAACAGCAATCACATTTGCAGTAGGTATAAGCATTTAATCAAATATTTACTCATGAACATTTTGGAAGCTAACGTATTATTAAATAAATGTTTCGAAAAATGTGCGTAAGCATTTATAATTATCTAGTGAGAATAGTAATATTATATATTTATATAGAGTGTGCTAAGATATTTACCTGTAATTAACAATATAAAACGAGCAATCATCATCTTTCCTAATACCCATACATACATACTTGTCTGTGTGCGTAAAAGGCTTTCGCTATTACTAATTGTAAGTCAGTTTGGTTGTGTAAATGTTTAAATGATCTGAATACTAATGCATGGCATCTGAAGTTTGATGTGTTGTGTTATTAGAGCATAATACATTAGAGATAAAGGAGGAACAAAGATTGTCGTCATAAAAAGATGATGATGATGGTGATGAGTGCCTTAGCTTGGCTTAAATCTATTCGTTTTGTTTTGCGGTGAGTTCTTGATGTAGAGTGAAAGGCGGAGATTATCAAAAGGAAGGAAACCGACAGACAGAACAGATTTGACGAAAATCAGGTTTCCTTTCAGAGCGTCCACTCAATCGCAACGAAGAACGCATCTCAACTTTAGCTCTTTTTTACCTGAACTCAACTACAATATAATATACACATCTCATCTCATCTTTGAATTTGAAATACATATAGTTGATACAGCGTACTATATATGTATACTAAAGTTTTCCGGGTTTAATTTTCTATTGCTATCACGTATGAATTGTTTAATATTTAAGATGAGCATAGTTCTTTAGTAACTCTTTCAGATTGATTAAAAACAGATAAGAAACATTATTGGCTGTATTAAAGAGCCTGTTAATTATCCAACATCAATCGAGAGTCCAGAATAGAACAATAGGACGCATTTGTTGTATAGTATATACATATAATACGTATGCGTACATTTCTCTATAATAAAAGTTCATTCCACATGTTGTGTCATGTCAATATAAATTGGTACTACACTTAAAGATTTTGATCAAATCAGATCACGTCAAAGTTTCCGTCATAAATGAAATGCGTTCCTTAATATTCTTAAAACAATCGCCATTATATATATTATATATTGTCATAACTGTATATAATTCTAATATTCAATCAAGTTTAAATGTGTTCTTCGAACTAGAGTGCAACTCACAAACTATAAATAGCCATTAATTACTCTACTGATTTCCGTATGTATTTATATCACATGCATTATGCATAGTATATATGCATGTTGTATATGTAGGTATTTTTTAAATGCATATTGATGGACACTAACAATATATGTATTTTAATTATTGTAAAAATAAAGTTGTAACATTTCTTACCTCTTTGAAGGCTTCCTAAGCAATTTCGAACTGACAAGGGACCACATTTTGAGCTTAGGTTGAGACTGGGCGATGTGATGGCTTAATACAAGATCTGCAAATGGACAGCCCCTAGTCCTTTTGAAGGCCTCTTCATTGTTTCCACGATCATAATTACGCTACTCACTTAATTAATAATATTTGTATTTGTATTTGTAATAATTTTTATTACAGTGTATGTTTTGGTTTGATGTACTTGAGTAGGTAGTAGGTATTTAGTACCACGTACACAATAATAACAAGGATCACTGCCCAAGAACAACAATAAAATCAAATAAAGTGAAGTGAACTGAACTGGTTGACTTGGATAGACTTAACTTGCGTTGAACTATGTGTATATAATTCCAACGTAAGTATTTAATCTGTAGGTCGATGTGGAGCACAGAATATTCGCAGTCACAGAATAGTTTACTAATAAAAACACAGAGTAGAAGTCAAAACTGACATTAAACTGGGATTCGTATAATAAATAAAGAAATACTAGCTACAATATAAATTTTAAGGGAGTCAAGTGAAGAAAACAGTTTGAGTTGACACCTTGTCTCTGAGAGTTTCTCACTTCAGTCCAGATAAATAAGCCATTATCCATAAATGTGTAATTTTAATTAAGTTTTTCGACTGATAATGAATAAGTTAGTTCTCATTCACACGAGAGGGTTGTAGATTGTTGACAACGTTATTACTGTATTTATTTATGGGCTTTATTTATCCAACTATCGACTCCTTGTTAATAAATTAACGTAACGTTTGTATCTATTCACCTTATTCTTATGTATTTCCACAGAAAGGCGCATTAGCATAATTATATGCACACTAGACTATAAAAACGATCCAAGTTATTCTTCATATAGTCAATCTCATCCTTATCAGGGAAATGTAGTTCTTGTTAGAATTGTCTTTGTCTTGTAGCCAACACGTAAGTACATTCTGATCTGAGATTTTTATTTATCAATTCTGCGGAACCTGTGCGCTTTTATGTTTAATGAGATTGTGATAAGTTTGATGGATTCACTGTCACTGTCATTTGATTAGGAGCTTAGTTACAACTTAATTCAAATAATACTGCAGCATTCTTCCAACTCTTCTCTTTCACTGACAGACAGCAGACAGATATTTTTTATCATTGTAAATATGTATGTAAGTATGTATCTATATAATATAATATAGTAATAGAATACACAAACATTTGTACACATACACCTATAATGACATTACTAATGGTTTAATCTTCAATTACTTGAAAAGGATAAACTTCTTTCTTTCTTGGGCTTCCCTCTTGATATTTCTTTGACTTGACGTGTGTAGTGTGTAGGTACAGAAAATTCAGCTTGAGAACACGTTGCAGAATTCAATATTCATCTCTTTATGGTCAAGGCACGATATTCATTCGGCTAGAAGGGAGCCTCCGTCTCATCTGTAATAGAGTCATTATTTACGCTAAATTAGCTACGTGTGTTCCTTCTTTGTCATTTAAACTTTAGTTGTCAGACTGCAAATTCATAACAGACCAACGTAACACCACAACATAACTCCATAGACATACAAAATACCGAACAACAAGTATCTAAATATTCTTTCAGTGTACTATATGTACAACGCAATAACTTCATATTATTATATTATCTGTGGAATAGGACAACAACATTGAAAAGCCAGTCAGACCAAACCAAACCAACAAAGTATAAGAGATAGGAACTAATCCGGATTCAACGAAACCATTTCGAAATTAAATGTCTTCATGGACTTCTTTAGTAATTTCCATGCTTATCAAACTCAAAACTCCAAAGTATAGTAATAATAAGGTAACCCACTCCACTAGACGAATTCCTTTTGCGTTTGCAATAGTATATTTTTAAAGTTTATTGACTTTATAGCAAAAATGCTTTTAAATGTAGTACCTACTAAATATACCTTAAAATACCTACCAATTGACTAATTTGTGCCAAACCGAAATATATTTAATATTGGATTCATTTACATAGTTACGCTCAACTAGTAGGGGATTTACGTGTATTAAAATTTGCAACTCAACACAGTTGGCTCACCAAAGGTGCAAAAAAGCATGGGGATCACACTCTCGCACGGTGAGCTTTAATTTTCCATAAAAAAGGGTTGCAAAGAAACCGCATTTGGCACTGTAATATATAAAGTAGTACATGTAATGCAAATATTATACGCACCGCAACAACATCAGTGGTTTACATTAGAACATGCGTTTAATAGCTAAATCTACAGAGTAAAGTAAGGTGTAGTGTATTTGTATGTAACATGGGTTCCCGTGGTTTTTGCACATTTTGCTTCTAAAAGGAATTATTAAATGCAATGTCCGATCCGCGATGTACTCAAGTCAACTTACTTCAAGTTGGAGTGGTTGATTGAAGAGTGGGAAAATATCCACAGAGTTGAATTATTCTCCCCGCAAATATATGTTGCTTATACTATGTGTATTATAATAATATATTCATGTAGGCAATATTGCACTAACATAATATATTACAATTACATTCATTTTGCATTTCAGTGTATATATTTCTATTACATAGGAGAAATGCTATATTATACCTATATAGTAGTTGATTTACTTATGTACATACATACATTATATTGCATTCTGTGAAATAAAACTTGTACTTGTACCTCATGGTGAGTCGTTGTCTTAAGTAAATATTGAAGTTGGGGTGCATTTTCTACATAATATTGCCGCACTACTTACTAATTCGAGTGTTATGTGAATCAACCGCGTTATGCGTAATTGTAATTAGTAATTAAATAAGCAGCTACTACAAATGCAGTGGTTTGGTTTGCTTTAAGTTAAAAAGTCAAGCAACTTGTAATAGTAAAACATAAATACCTATAGCTAATTAACTAGAACTTGGTATATTGTACCTAAGCTAACTAATACACAATGTAGGTACAATGCAGTAGAATTTAAGAAGGTAATAAAGTTGACGATGAGAAAGAATGAACAACATTCTATTTTAATTTCCATTCCATGTGTGATATCATACCACGCCAGCCAGCAAGGAGTCTAAGAAAAAGACAAGCTATTTAAGCGATGCGATGTGTTAGATAGTAGTTTGATAGAATAAGAAGCAACTTATCGTTAGCCAAGTAGAGGTAAATGCTAAAACAAGATTTACACTTTAAAATGTCGTGAAGTATGTATGTAAGAAATAAGCTAAAACCATCCATCGCATCGTCACCTCACCACACACACATACCATAATAATAATATTACTATATATGTACATTCTCTAAAATACAAAGCGAAGAAAAATAGTTTTACAGATAGAATAGCCAGCAAAGCACCAAACAGAAATAATACACAGAATTACAATATAATATTCCAAGAGAGAATGAACAGAAGCCAGTGCCAGTATACAACAACAGTAGTAGAGTTACAGTCATTTGAGTCTAGTACAAAAGATATTCTTCGGAAAATTCCAAATCGGAACTTGAGGGCAGCGGAAAAGGTGAATGTCTTATGGGAATTATTTCATGACGCAAAAAACTCTGATGAATTGTATTTTGCAGGACGTCCTGAACTAAAAACTCACAACCTACAACTTGTTGCTTGTAGGTATGTAATGTAGTTGTAGTCACATCACATTAGATATACGTAGGTAGGTATGCACAATGAAATGCAATTCAAACCAAGTAATGCAATGCAATCTTCTTCATTGCATTGCTTACTTACTTACATACTTATGTACTACATACTACATACTATGGAGAATGTATTATTTAAGTACCTACTACCTACCTACAAATATAATACACAACAACTACTACCTACACACTACTAGGTATTACAGGTATTTATGTAAAGGTACCTACATAGATATCTAGGTAAGATAGTAGGTAGCTATAGCTATTCAAAATAATATACAACTGCTAAATAGACAGCTTGGCTTGATTTACGTGAAAACTCACTTCTCTACAGCTAAATGGGCAATAATATTTTAAAATCTAAAGCCTAACATAAGCTACTCATACTCATATCAAACATATCGTGTGTCCCTTCTTTTTGCGCATTCTTCTTTTATTTCTTACAAGAATACTCACTTACTTAAGGAATAACATAAGTGTGGTATATAAGTAAGCCATACACAAATATATCCATATATCAGTACTTATATCTAAAATCTTACACAGCACAGAGAAATGGAAGAAGATAGCAAGTACGAATTTTCTGGGCAACAATTTACAACTACATTACACCTATGTATGTATGTACGTAAGCTTGTTATGCCTTCCTGTCGCTAGGTACGAAATGATACACTAAAGATATTCCCTGTAAGAAAAAATAACCATAGATTCTCTATTCTGTATAACATATAGGACATACTATATGAAAGGATTTAAGTTTGCCGAAAATCACTTGCCATTGTTATTCTAGCTTGTACAATACAATATTACCGACATTGATAGGCCGCAGCGCAGCCGGATCAGATCAGATCAGATCACATGTGATATGGAAATCTCTCTAATGAAATTATATTACATTATATTATGAAGGTATATTTTATATGTAATGTAAATCATTTATTTAGCTTGCATAAGTAAGTAAAGTAACTGAGCCTATTACTATATAGAATAACATGTTCCATTCCATGTTCAATGGGCGGTAAGAAACACCTGAGACTGATTGCATTGTCTGTGCGAGTGAGACTATTCATAGTGAACAGATTTCTTTTATTCCTGCGTCCATTACGTTACTATTTTAGGGTTATCGTGAGCTATAGGTTTTCTTTTGTTATAAATTCTTATAGGATGTGATTTGACTTCACTATGTGGTTCACTTACCGATACAAATATCTGTACATGCATAATATAATACATTCAGAAATATTGGGTTTCTATTTTATTATTTTTGATTCCTGCTCTGCTCTGATAAACCAAACTCAATGTTAAAACTGCACTACATAATGGAATACAATACAGAACAACGTGTATTGTCATTTTGTGTGCCTGTAACCTGTCTAGCTAGTCTTGCTTCTCTGTATTCTTTACGTTGTTGTACGATCTTCAGGTACTCTACATAAATAAATGACATAATGTATGTAAATGTGGATAGCTACATAATACTACATACGTATACATACATAAGTGCATTATATAGTTGCGTATGTTTTTATAGGTTCTATAGCACAAAGGCAATTGAAGAACAAGTCTGGAGCTTCAAAACTTGAGTCAAATTCAAAGAGTGTCTTTTCTTTCTTTTTGTAAAGTTGTCCAAGCCAATGTGTTTCTATTCCCCATAAAGTAGTGTAAATACGTATTAAAATATAGTGCAATGCAATGAAGTGTGTGTAATGTAATGCATGTTTTAGCTATGCACTATTCTACTCTAAATGTTACAGAGAAATATTGAGATTTTTTGTCCGTAGTGCGTTGTGTTGCTTTGCTTTTGCTGTCCCATCCTTTTTTCCATTAAATTGCTCTCGTTGCCGCTTTCAAGGCTGTTTCTATAGATTTATGCGACTGATAATATTTCAACGATGAGAATTTTGTTCCTAATCTAGTGTAACGTCTAAAGTCTAAGCTAACAATAAGCAGGTACTAGGCACAGAGTCTACATTTCTTAGAATACAATGAAATGGCTGCAAAGAAAAACTAACGTAAGCTAAACTAAACACTCCTTATTACTAAATCGAGTTATTTAGTGCGTACTTAAACATTTAAAGTTCTTTGTTTTCCTTTCCCCTCGTCGTTAGAAAGAATTATTGAGTCAATGCATTTAAATAATTAGACTTAGACATTACTCCGTCGGGACACTTTTGTTTTTAAAGTTGAAAATCTACTTGGAATTCCAATAAATAATGACACCAGACCAGAAGATCACCTAAACAATAACTGCTAATAGCTAGAAAATATATTACAGAAAGTGAGTAGAAAACAAACAGCATTGCACAAAGATGTAACAATACATATGTTTTGAATAAATTGGATGACCTACTATCAGCAGTATTTGCATATACAATTACTAATTGCATATAAGCAACAATTTTGTCACCCCGTCAATTTGTAAAAGTTTGCCGACTCTAAATGACCTATATCAAATTGCAATGTAGTTTAGGTAATGAGTAATGCCGAATAGAGGCATTAAAATGTGCAAAAGGTGCATTACACTCTATTACAGAATGATTAGTTTTATTACATAAATATTCTCTGTATGTGCTACATTGCTAAAAATTATTTAAATTATCATTACATTCACTAATAAAAATGAGTTATTAGAGATTAGACGGATTTTACGTAGGACGACCCCATTTAAGAAATATTATTAGCTAGGAAGGTAGGCATTTTATTTATTGTTGCACAGTCAAGTCAAGCCAAGCCACCTACTTGCTTACATATGCATTTAAATGTGTCTTATTCACATGCATGCGAATTTAACCAAGTTTGCTATATAAGTCCTACATACAATATGAGGATAGTTACTCATAATACTACATTAGGTATATGAATTTAATTATCTACTGCCATACAATATATTCTAATAAAACAGAACTCTTTTGCCCAAAAAAGATTTGACTGAAATGAAATTGAGTTGTCACAGAAAATAAACCATCTGTTCAAATTTATAATTATTTATGCTCGCAAATATATTATATACTTTAAAATTGTAATTTGGCTTCTAAAGTTTATTACATATTTATTAATGTGCAATGTGCAAGGCTTTTCGTATTTACGAAGTGGGACCACTATTAGTGAACAAATAAATATTATTGTAAATTGGTGCAATAACATGGAATGAGAACATAAACTCCACACTGAATAAATTAAGCTCATTATTTCGCGTTTATTCAAGGAAAATTTTATGTAAATTGCCAGAATGTCTAGTAATGTAAATTGTGCTAGAAAGTTTGTGGAACTGCTTATAGAGATCGAATCAGTGAGATAATTTCACAGGAAATAAATTACTAACATGCGTAAACCGTGCATACAATACACATAATAAGTTGATTATCATTATTACTGTACGGTTATGCATTCAATTTTTATTGCGGCACCCTCCCTTTCTTTGGCTCTGAATTTCTGAATTAACAAACTATGAGTTAATTGAACTGAATTGAAGTGAAGGAGCGTAGATAACTTTTTTCTCACATTCTATCCTATAATTGTATTGTAAACACTAATAGTCATACGCTACATACAGTAATTCACATTGTAATGTGAATTATATTGCATTTAGGATCAATTTAGTAACATACATATATTAATAAATAAGCAGCTGACCTAAACCCAATAACAATTAAAAGTTGTTATTCACAGAAAAAGTAAATTAAATTGTAACAGCAATAAATCCTATCTTGTGTACACAACTTTTGTAGAATGGACTCCAACGTATAAATAAAATCAATTATTTATAAATGCATTGATTAAATTTTCCTATTGCCTTAATACATACCTTAAGGTTTTCTTAACTAATTATAATATTGAGAGTAATTTGACTACTTGCCGTGCTTTGTTACCTATTACATACATTAAGATATTTACTTAGTTGTCTGAAAATTAATATAACTAGCTCTATACATATCAGTACATACAAAATAACTACTGTGTTCTGCTCCCATAATATATACATAGATAAGCAGATAATAATTGCACAAAAACATAATACGATATATAACATCCAAAAGGGTTATGTTATGGTATGACAATTACTTATGACAAAAACTCGTTTGCGCTGCAATCCTACGTTATTATATTATTTGCTACTGATTGTGAGTATCTACAGTCTACAGCCAAAGTCAGAGTCAGAGTGCGAGTGTTGTTCCGCTCTTTTGAACTGAACTGTATTAAGTTAACTAAAGGCATGTGATGTGATGTAGTAAATACGTTCATGCAATGCAACGCAAAGCTGAGGATGCAAATTGTTAAAAGCCCCATAAACTTTCCTTTCGCCCTTCAAATAAATGTGAAAATTTGAAAACATATCAGTGCTCACTTCCACACTGTAATTTACTTTTTCCATAACTCTCGTTCATTATGTTAGAAAACACAGCATGAAACGAATTAATGTTCTTTAAGTAATAACGATACACTTAGATAAATATAAGAAGTTTAAGAACATAGACATAACATGGGATACCCATGTAACTACACGTATAATGCCTATATAGAAAGAAGGTTTTTTTTATTTATGTTTCGAAGGTGGCATGGTATGGTAAATCCGTTATAGTTAGTAGTAGGGTATAAGGTATAACGCATAGGTATGCTTAAGCTCCATTTAAGTATTATGCACATAATATTTTCCCACCAAGTTTTATTAGCATTTTATCTCTGAAAACATAAATTAGTTGACCCACAGGAAAAAATACACTTGCTCATGAATCTAACTGTGTAGTAGTTGTTTGTTAGTAGTGTGCTTTGCTTAAGGAGAAGTACAAACTGCAATGCAATGCCATGCCAGCAAAGCAAAGTGTGCAAGGGATGAGTCAATCCTTTATTTTCAAGCAATTAGTCCCATAATATAATGCACCCTTATACACGTAATATATCTCGGCCACTAATAAATTGAAACGCTTGCTTTGCCATTTATTGCCTTCGTTAAACAAACTCTCGTAACGCAGGTAAGTACTATAAGCTAAGAAATCTTATTACAGGTAGGCAGCATTGAAATATTTGAAGAAGACAGGGGATTAAAATGTACATTCAGGACACAAATTAACCGAACTTAACTGGCAAGAATTTAGCAAGTTATTTAACTTTATTGCTATTTACAAACATCACCAGTAATTACCCTTCTACAATACACTACGGTCACGACAAGGAAAAACAAACATTAGCACATGGACAGGGCCATTTAGTAATTACTTGAGTTTGCTACTATATATTCATAGTGCTTACACACAGGTAGGTTCATGAATACATAAACATATTCACAAGTCTGCATTTAATGTATTTTATATGATTTCTAATATTGGGTATAAACGACGTGAGGTATAGACAACGAAAAATTAGCCATTTTAAATACGGAAGTTATACGCGTATATAGGTAGAAGTGAGTATGGCATAGCCTAGCGTGAGTCGTGAGTCCTAAGCTGTCCGACTCATAGAGATAGTAAAATACAGAGGGGAACTGTGAGCGGAAAGATAATTTTTGGGGCAATACGTTTGTCATGAATTATCGTTGGGTGTACTCGTTATTTATTCGTTGAGACACGTGCACCAACCACTTGCGGCAAAAGTCAAAAACACATGGTTTTGATGTATATTGTGACCTTGAAATGAAATGTCTGGATTGAATGAGACATACATGTACGCATGCGCTGCTAAGAGATAAGGTACGCAAATTACACAAGTGATTTGATTATTTCCACAACTAGTCGGTGGACAACTCTCAGCCAATAAATGACGAGTACGACCAGGGATAATTTAAGAAAAAAGCTGAAAGTGTGAACAACATAGCCAAGTCTTCGGCTTTCATTCTATGTACAGATTAAGCTGCATTTGCCTGCCTAGCTCTGTTGGTCGGATTGCCTGTCAATAGACCCTCTGACTAAACCCTAGCTCTGTAATTTATATTATAACTAAGCAGCATCTACTAACAGTACAGTGGCACTGAATTGTGCTGAACGATCAGATTAACGAAATTTGCCAAGAATACATCTAAATGAAATATTAAATACTAGGTATTTATAATAAATACTGAAAATACTGAATGGCGTCTGGATAAAATATATTTACGTGAAACAAAGTTTTTAAACTGATACTAGTTCTACAAAATATCAATTGCTCAATATTCAAACAAACTTTTACGCAGAAAAAACGACCTCAGGTTTCGACTACACATTTTTCAAATGCATTTATTTGTATTTAATTATCATTTAAATATTTTTGCAGTTATTTTTTATAATAAGAACCAATGTTTTTCGATTTCTTAACACATGAGGAACAATAAAAAAATCTTTACATGCATGCTAAGGACTGCTTAAATAAAATAGTGAAGTATGTAATAAAACAATCATTGAAATTGCTTTAAAAGAGAGTATTAGATATTTAGAAGTGAAGTGTGATTAAGAGTGAAGCATCCACTGTCCACTATCTAGTATATAGTAATGTACAACAATGTGTAGAATGATCCAATATTTTAACCGAAACACCTATACACTTTAAAATCTAACAAAAATTTGTACAACAAAAGTAGTTAGGTAGATTTGAACTTGTCCTTCGGATATGAAAATCCGTATCTGCTGATTCTGAAGTTAACTACCTTAGATATGATACAACGCATATTTTTCTTTCGTTGATTTTCATCGTCTCATTCACCTTCGCCTTCAATATTCAGCATCTAATAAAACTCAAAGAAGAATTTGAATGTGCAATGCAATGCAAGGTGGATCTTCTACTTAAGTACGTTTACGTTCCTTTTGCTTCACGTTACGGATGAGCGAGTTCACTAAATCATCCATTATACTACCTAAGCCTACCTCCACAAATAAACACAAACGAAATTGAATAGCCCCTTTGCATTAGTATATTATCTGATTTGCTCTAACTAATACTTCTTCTGATTCTGATGCATCCTTTTGAAACGTATTGGCTATTGGTTTGTTATTGCATTGGGAGCTAGTAGGTTAGCTATGTAGTAGCTGAATTGAATTTGAATTGATTAGCTTTATCATGCTGGTTGGAGATTCACTTTGTTAGTAGGTAGTAGGTACTTATATTATTTCTTCTCGTTCTTTGTTTTTCTCTCATTACTTCAGCTGCATTTTGTTTGAATTACATTAGATAATGTATACCTATACGTAACTATCTGTACAACAACAAAATGCTAGAGAAAACCTACCTACCTACTCACTTTTACTATCATTAATGGTCAAACAACTTTTCCTATACATATTATAACACTAACACTAATGCATGCATACAAATAATAATATATAGAATCAACTAAATCTTAAGTAGACAGGGAAGTATTGTTAATACAAACTCACGCCGAGCTATTAGGATCATTCTGCTGTCCATGTTGATTGCTACCTACATATTATTGCTACTTCACTTGTATAATATCTACATAGACATAGACATACCAACCACGTATCACAACAGGTACCTTTCCTTAGCTAGGTCATCTTGTACTTTGCAAAGCCTTACCTATTTGTTCTAATATTCTAATATCAAATGGAGATGCAATAAGTAAAGTAAGTAAAGTAAAGTAGTTGAATAAATGAATTCATGCATTTCTTCTTGAGATATTCAATTTATTTCACTAATGCCTACCAACAGATACAGAGCCCAGCCCTGGGATGGCACTTGCAATCAATTTCGTTCCTGCCTCTCTCCATTACTTAAAAGTGAATTTATTAGCGTGCCTACTGCCTACCAGGCCAGGCTAATACACTTGCATTAAAAAGCTAATAATTTTAATTTCAGTTTCAGTCAAATGCAGTCTGTTCTTCTGGGTCTGTCTGGGTCCGTGCCTCCATAAAAACTTGTTTCAATATTTAGCATAGCCAAGCCATCCAGGTGTCTACTGTCTTGTCTTGTCTTGTCTTAAGTAAAGACTAGATACTACATACCTACTTCTTTCATTCTTCATTACCTACATTATTATATATTATTGAGCAAGCACCTTCGGAAAACACAGTTTATCTCCATTATAGCTAATATATTCAATATAATCAGTAGGTACAAACTAGCAATGCCCAGATTCCTTGGTATGTAAGTTTTCTATATGTAGGTAATAGGTACTGTATTATTATATATCTACTTAGCACTAAATTAGGCCCTAAATTGTTAATCAATAAGATTTTATCACAGGTCAGAGGTAGGTAGTTAGTTAGGTATTGGGCACAGGTACCCAATGTTATTATCTAATACATTACATAACAGAAGTACGTAACGTAACGTGTGTATGTGCTTTCCTATTTTATATACTGTTGAAAAACTTAAGTCGATCACCCTTAACACGCCCGCCTTTTTTAATGAAACCCTCCTCCATTCAAATACATAAATAGTCTTTTCTATGATCATGAATCTCTGTAATGCAGCTGAATAACCTTGAATGGAAATTGGAAAGAATTTTTGAATTATTTATTTCATGCCTAAGTCCTTATATCTGTACTTACTTAACTTATGTGGTAAATAACTTGACTTTATATTTATCTGCTCCTGAGTTTTGACTGCTAAGGACTTCGTAACGTAACGATTCTTAATTTCCACACATAATTTTTTACAGCAGTTTTTATTTTTGAAACAGATAAGACCACCAGGACACAGCATATAGAAACTATATTTATATGTACATACAGGTATGTAGTTTTTAAAATTGTAGTTAATGTTACACTTAAGCCAAGTTGTTAACTACTAAATAGGATTATGTACATAGAAGGAGCAATAGTAGTACACAAATAGCTAAATGTACTGTGTCCTATTAGAAGGCACAATTAGCACGTGGGCTTTCTCCTACATGGTACTGCATATTTGGTACTACATATTTACTATACATATATTATATTTAAGTACCTATGTATATTTGTAGAACTGCTTTATATACCTCCTTTCTTTATCTTATAGTAACTAACTAACTAACTAACTATTTTCTGACATGACAAATATACATGGTCTCTTGAAAACCGTTGTTAAGCTAACGTTCACTTGAAATTCACATAATAAAGCTAGATGGACTGGACGATGATGCTGAGCACGGATGCGTAGACAATACACTTACGTACTTACGTCCCTTCACACACACGCTATTAATTAAATAGCCCCTATTTCTAATCTTATTAAATGATAGAAATCTCTTATTAGTCGTATTAGTCTCTTAAGCTTGGAGGAATTAGCTTGGCGGAGTGAGTATACATAAGTATAAACAAGATATAAATAAGGAGATGCTACGTAATAGTGTACTAGTAGGTACTTGATATTCATATACATTATATTATGTTTAGTAATATTCTACTAAAACTTTATAGACTTAAGTTAACAACTTTGTTTACCCATAAGTAAATATGTAGTAAAACATTACATTATAGTTGTAGTACACAAATATAGAATAATATACCTCTGTGTTTTGTTGTGCAGTACTTAAGTATAAGTATAATACTCAATCATAGAAACAAAACTTAGCTTGTTATGCTTATGCTATCAGATTTTAGTAATCCTTACAGAAATCATGAGACTCATCATCCTGCAGCTTTAACTCTTAACTCTCCTCGTTATCTTGCCTTTATTACAGAATTCACACAAGTTAGAGATAAAACTAGTTAAACAAAGTGGGGACTAAATCACTTGGGAGTTGTGTTATTGCCTGCATTAACTACAATAATGTGGAAAACATGTACAGAACCTACACAACACAACTACGACATAATACAACAAGCACGGTCGGAATCCACGTAGAATATATTAGCAAAGTTGCGTTGGGTTTTGTTTTGTTTTATTCTGTGCCAATTGACAAGACGGGTCTACAGAAATGAGGAATGTCCCCTCTTTTGACTTAATTCTCTTATCTCCATTTGAATTCTAGATTTACAGATAAATTCATTCAAATTCAAATCCAACATTGTAGTACTATCATATGCCCATTATAATAATCATCTACAAATTATTATTTGCAATTCGTTATTCATTATAGAGTTTACATAGGTACTATGTGTCTATCGGTATAAAATCTATGAACATAATAATATAAATCATAGGCCAGGACTTAAGGTAGATGGATATTTAAATTCCAATTATAAGCAATCAGATATGAAAATGTCCTACATATACAGTCCATTACTCTGCGATTTCCACGTGTAAAAGGAATAAATGCGCATAAAAGGGGAAATCAAATAATTATGTATTCTTCCTGTCTTGACTAACGTGTCCGTAAGTAAGTACTACCTGTCTAAAGCATATGTATGCAAAACGCCAGGGAGAACTTACAGATAAGAATCATTATCGTTTAAACAGTGCTTGCTGCAATTCAGTGTGTAATTTAGCAAGTTAAGCTAATGACAGTACTAATCCCGAATGGAAGTTACTATTAACTATATACATTACGCCGACTATGTTATACTTATAGTATTAAGGAGCATTTTGCTAATTCCTGCCGGCAAAAATTTACAATTTGTCCTGTGATTTCGAGGGGAATGAGTTCATGTCATTTTGTGTAATGTCTACAGTAACTACATAATATAAACGAAATTATTATCGATATTACACCACTGTAACAATTTGCCTTTAGCTAATATAGTCTCATTTCGAACAGGAAATTGTCTGTTTTGTATATTTTGTATTGTATTAGTATTGTAGGGTGAAGGAATGTTATACAGATAGTAAATACGTTTATTGTACATTTTATGCATGTGTGTTGTGTATTACGTATGCACAATAAGCCATTTTAGGAATTCCTACACAATAATGTTATCTGTAGCGTAGCTAGAGTAATTTAAAGTTGGTGAACCCTATGTGCTACTGTTTTCAGAACGGTTTATAGTGTGTTGTTAACATATCAATAAAAATGTAGCTGGTATAAGTCTAACAAGAATAAATTGGCAATATAGTAAATTATGTACAGAAAATGTTGATTGATTCAAATCATAAATTCTAATGTGATGAAAATAATGAGGTAGAAGCAGTTAGGTAATGTTGAATAGAATGAACCAGCCAGAAAGCAGAAAGAGTTGGGCAAGTTCCTCTTCCTTCCACAACACAATACGTACAACTGTGTTACAACTTACGAAATAATTCCCAAGTCAAGTTATTCCAGAATATTTCCACATTTACGTAAACGCTAAACTCTTGGGAAGAATAATGGCCAAAATTCACATTTTTCCCACGTAATATTTAATGCAGTGTAATAAATAATTTCTTTATCGCATAGAAAATCAATTAGGCGCAACGTTGAACAAGCAATATGCTAATTCGCAAATGCATTTTGTACAATACAGACCAAGCCAAGTCAGACTAGCGAATGAAATGAAACGAAAATGAAATGTAGTCCCACTCTTCATCAAATTTAATCCCTATAATATGCTTTTAATACAGATATACTATGTACATACATATATTATCTGTACTACTAAAGTAAGGCAAGGTGTTCTATAATATTTATGCATACCACACCTTTACATCTGTAGCTATTTATTATGTACATATTTCCAGAATACGTAATATAATATAGCATGTAGACTTCAATAGTATATAGCTATACTACATAACTTACTTATTTACATGCAATTACTACAGTAGTGCCATACTGCACACTTGACTGAACATTTATCCAAAAACTGATTGTTCACGAGAAGGCGGACGAGGTTTGGTTAGGATGATGCATGTTAGAACATTTTACATTACACATGTAAATACATCATCGGTTCACTTCACAAGTGTCATAAATGGGGAATCTTGTGCGTGCGATTCGTGAGCAAACAATGGGAAAGGGAATCTTGAGCTAACTACATAACAACTGCGATACTAATATATTGCATCTTCTTCTATTATATACGTACATATACTCCAGTAGGTTAGGTATCCAATTCCACAAGACTTTCCTTTTCTACTTAATGTATACGATTAGAAATGTATGCCTTAATGCCTTGGATTTAAAGAGATCGGCAATCCCATTTCTGTCCGCATCCAAAATTCTCATTAATTTTTTGATAATCCTACTATTATATAAGTAAGCGTTTCTTTAGTTAAAACTGGTTGACCTGCTTACTAGTATGGTGTACTGTATTCTATTTTGTAATACCAAAATTTACATAGCAGGCAAAATTATAATGAGTATATTATGTATCATAACATAGTATTGAGCCGTGTATTGTACTTTTACAAGATTGTAACTATTGTTCTAACAAACTAAAACTAATGCTAAAATCTACGAAACTACCTGAGAGAATAATATAATGATACAACATGTACACTGGAATTAAATTGAATGAATCAATTTTCATGCATGGAGTGAAGTGAAGTTTTGTAATGCGATTTGATTTGATATTTGATGTGGTATGGTATGGTATATGGTACATAAGTAGTAGCCATATGAATGTATGTAGTAGTCGTGTTGGTGTTAACTCTCATGTCATAAGTCAGTTGAGTTGTGCCTATCAATTTACACAGAACACAAACAATCAAAGAATATGATTTTTGGCGTGGCATGGCTTGAGTTAAGCATTTCATTTAAATACAGTACACTGTTCTGCACACCTCTCCCTGTGAAAGCCATTACGCCATGCCAAGCGTGTTATCTTTGTTCAAGATTCAATTCGGCTTTTTCATTGTGCACAATCAGAATCACAAATATGTGAGTGCGTTTCAAATTCAATGCAAAAAGCTACCTGTGCTGTGCATTGCACTAAATACCTGTCTTCCCTGTTGTCTATATCTACTAAACAGCTTGTTATTGTTGCCTCTCATGCTAACTCAAGCCTTTACTTGTACATGTAGACAAAATATGCAAATTTACAACAGGACACACCTGTCCTGTACAAAGACAAGCTTATTTGTATCCTATATACCTATAAACCATGCAGTCTTCTGCAAAGATAAAATATCACACAAAAGAGTCTGTGCAATTGGATGACTACATTATACTACTATGTAATGTACAGTGTACGACAACGTTTGTAAAAGTAAGGCTAAACGCCATTAGGATTTAGGTATACTACTACAATATATTTATTATGTAGGTACTTTAGGTAAGGACAACTAGGAAACGAATTTTGTGATGTGGTCCAGCCTGGTATGGTATGGTATGTATGGCAATGGCATGGTTTGCTTTGGTAATACATTTCAAGAAGATGTACCTTTGAGTTTGAACAGCCGTATTGGATTTCAGTATTCTGGTTTGGCTAACACATTGATTTCTGTCAGAATTGGCTCATCCATTATTGCATTACATTTGCACGTGTATATTACTTTTGGTCTGTGTCTTTGTGCGTCCACGTTGTATTATACCATGGTAAGTGGTATGGTAAAGTAAGCGATATAGTTTGGTTTTGGTTACTGTATACTGTATACATATTGCATAACAAAATGTACTTGTATGTACTATGTGTAAATATATAGGTATAGTAAGAGTGTTGTTTGTGGGTGTCGGTGTTAATTGGACCTGTGTGATGAAAAGTGAAAAGAGTGGCTGTCAGTCTACATGACGAGCCTAGACAACACTCGTGAATGTCAGGATGAGAAAAAACTAAACAAGAGTCAGATGATGAGTATTGTATTGATAAATGAGTCAAGGAACAGAACACTTTGCAATTCTTTCCTCGTTTCCAGAGTCAAGTCGCACACACACACACACTATTAAGTATAAGCACCTAGACTACATAATATTATGTACTCTCCAGGCTAGGCCAGACAAAATCTATTGCAATTGCAACAGAATTTCATTACATAGCAGTCCAATCCAAATTACATACAAAACACAACTTGTAGTCGTTGTAGTTTCTAGTAATGTATATATCTAATGTAACAGTTAAGTTAAAAGCCAATCCAATCCAGGCCAATCCAGGCCTGAGAAATTACATGGAAGGATGAGACGCAGTTAAATAGAAAGAGTGAGATGATTTCTTTAAAAGTTTCAACGAACTAACTTGAAGCAAGTTATCTGTACTTCGCTTTACTTTGGCTTTGGCGTGGCTTTGCTCTTTCATTATCATGTGGGCAAGCAAATGACATGGCAAATGTCCATCACTCCAGGTAGGCACATCACACTGCATGATAGTAATACCTACACGTAAGTATGCACATCTTAAGAAATTCTAATAAGAAAAGTATTTATAATTTGTAATAGTGTACGTGGGACGAAAGTCAAAGAAAATACTGCAACCCAATTGAGTCTGTCTCTTATATCTGTAGTCCATTAGAAACTACTATAAGCTGCATCTCTTCAATTCTTTACAATGCACATCGTATGCGTATCGCATTTATTAAGCAAACTCATTCATTCACGTTTAAATGCATCTTGTATGTATAATGCCGAAAAGCGAAAGATAATTTTATGTTATATCATTTTGTATTTAGTTGCTTATATTATCCTCTTCTGAAATTGATATAGCTATACAAAATAAATATTAATTCAAAGTACCTGTATAAATATATGCTTAGAAAAAAAATTAGCAGACATACTAAACTAAATACTACCCAAGTATAGTGCTAGACGTATGTAAGGAACACAGAAAGACATTTACAACTTGACATTTAAACTGCTAAACGAGATATTAAATAAAAGGCTATGAATATGAATTTTAATGCTGCATGTATTTAGTGGATATTTTATTGTTCGTACATAGAATGTGATGGAGTACCTGTGTACCTATAGCTATTATAATGTTGTGTTGTGTTGTGTGCACATTATACATCATCGTGCATAAACTGTGTTCTTTGTTGATATGATTACATAGCAGTTATGTAATGTAACCTGCCATCATGCATGCCATGCCATAGCACTTCAACCTAACAAAGAGTCATGCGAAGGGCAGAAGTCTGCTAATTTGTATTCATTCATGTCACACGATATTTATCATCTGTTCCCTATTTACAAGACAATGTATGTAATATCTTCTTCGTTTAGTATACTTTACAACCTTCCTCTCTTGCCTTGCCTACCCACACGTACCTAGGTATACAAATAATGACTATCACGTACAATAGTGCTTATTTATAATTATTTACAAAGCATATTTCATCTTTCTCTTTTTGCCATCTTTTTATTTAACGATTAATTGATACATATACTAACAATAAGAGTCTCAGGGCATTTACACGAGAGTACATGCTGCTAAATATTTTTAAAGCCGATTATTCTTCGAGAAAATGTGTTTGTTTACATAGGTACTATATCTTTGAATGGGTTATATTTAGCTGGCATTTAATAAAAACATTACAGTAGAAGAAAACTATTCTATTTATTTGTAGTGGGTAGTATTTGCTCTGTATTAATGTGTAGTAGCAATGACGAATTATTTGTGAGTGAATTCAGAAAGTTTTTTGATCTTACTCATCGTCATTGTATTAACTTTCACTATTATAAGATTCTGACTGTTTTCTTATGCTAGGATTAAGTATGAGCTAAGTTTACATAACTCAGACTTTACAAATGCTTATATTTACTTGATTACTGTCAATTAAAAAAAAAATAAAGAAATTTCAAATTGTTAGCCACAACTTACACTCACACTTGAAGTATTAGAGTATGTATTTAAAACGCAAGTAATAGAATGCAGATACAGTGATATGATTAGCGTTTGAATAATAATCATAACTGCAACCTACCTGCGCGGTATTGTCTATGAGTACAGTAAATATGCAATTTTAAGTTGTGTAGTGTGTTTTAAATAGGTTAAGAGTTATTTAGACATTTAAAGTACCTACCTACATCCATCCCTATAGAATAAAATAGTCCTTATGTAATGTACGTACACTTTTGTGTTTGCATTAAAATGAATGTATGTAAAGTCGTTGAATTGTTGCTCACTTTTGTTCCTCTGGTAAGTGGTCAGTCGGCTAACTAAGTTAGGAAGACAATAATAAAATTCTAGGCAGTTCCTCCTAAGTAAGTAAGTTAGTACAAAGCTATGCTTGCATTGAAATTGTACTCTATCAGATAATCGAATCAAATCTTTGAACCACGTGCAAGAAAAATGAAATTGTATTTTTAAGGCGATTGGAGTGGGTAGTCAGTGACAGGAGATTTATATCTTCTTTAATTTTATTATTTATTTACATTTCACTGCGAAAGTGTCTGCTTCGTTCCTTCGTCTATGTTAAGGATGGGATGAAAAGGAAATGTTTGCTCATTCATAGCAAGTAGAATATTATTATGTATACCTTAGTAGACAGACAGAGCAGACAGATACGGCACTCATAGTGACATTTTAACAGATGGTGATGATGAAACTCACTTATGGCCAAATTATGAAGCATTTTCTTTAAAAAGCTCGTAATACATTTAGGTAGCTGAATTTCAAAAGAGAAAGTTGACAAATAAATAAATGAATGGACATGTTCATAACTAACGTCACTCTTAAGTAAGCAAGTAAGGATACTGATGTCTGCATACTAAGCAGGAACTTTTCAGAAACAATTAAGAGTGTAAATTCATAAACTCCAACTCCAACGCTGCATGTGGATTGGACTTGGTTGGACGTCAATACCGAAATGAAGAAGGAATTGGAAGTTTGATTCTATTGTATTTTGAAGTTTGAAGTAGTACGCAGTGTTTGCTTTCCTTTAGAAGTTATAATGATATGATACAGAATAAATTGACAGGGACACTCAGGGAAATTAAAATTTCATACGAAAACATAATAATGAGTGTAATGCAAGAAGACTCATAAGGACAGGGAGCTGTAGCTAACAACACTAAAGCTACTGAATGAATCGTGATGAAACTCTTCACAAAGACTTCCTCTGATTGTCTTGTCAATTCCAAACATCACATTACACTTATTGTTGCTTCTCCCGATTGGGAATTCTGTCAGTTCAATTCTCCTAAGACGATCCCTTCCTCCCTCATCAACATAACATCTTAAAATTCACAGCTTCTTCTCAAACTGATGGAGAACTTACGAGCTATACAAACACAAACTCTAGTGGATCTTCTCCAATGCTTAGATATCAGTTCATTCCTTTTGCAAATTATATACCAACCATAATTTCAGTAAACAGACTGCTGGTGTTATTATTTGTCAACGCTCAGACAGTTAGCTAATGAATTCTGCAGTACGTTTTAAATATAAATCTTTTTAAATCCTACCATATGGATGAAGTTTGCTTCGCACAGTTTTGTAGAAATTTTGCATTTCCATTACTATTGTGCATACTGATAAAATACGCAATAGTAAATGCCTATAGGCTAAAAAATCAAGAACGCATGGGTTTTTATTACATAAAATCGGATATTTTATATTATGCTATATATCAAATGTGTATTTGCATGTACCTATACATACAGACATATTCCTGGTTAAATTTGAGTCGTAAAGACGGAAAAATTCACATAACTTGGCTGGATTAATCAAGAAATTCAATATTTTCAATATCACCGGATTTAAAAAAATACCAAAATATGACTATAATATGTGCCATATTGTTGAAGTATCATATTACCCTACTTTGGACTAAATTAAAACGAAATCTTGGTTTTATTTAATTTGGGGCAATTCTTTTACTAAAAGTGTTTTTAAAGCAGAGCAGCAATTTATCTTTTGCAAAATAGAATAGAGTCAAATAGCTTTTGTCCGGACTCTGGATCGAATGTCCTGAGTTCGCATAAATTGACTTTTGTATTATTTTCTTTACATTTGTGTTCATCATGAAATGTTTCATTCGTCTTCGTCTACAGTCTACAGACTACTTACACTATATTATAGTACACAAGAGGTATTCAATTTATATCACACTTACTGTCGAGTAACAAGAAGGATGCCTTACAGATAGACAACAATAATGTAATTATATCCATCTTAAGTATATCTGTGTATTACAGAAGCAGGTATGCAAATTTATATCAGTACACTAGGTATTCCTACTTTGAGTTTCCACATAATACATCCCATTTGATTCTTACACACAATAGAGAGAGAGACAGATGCTTAGTTTTCTTTTGCGAATTCAAAGGCGACAATAGAATCGAGTCTTAGAGTTGAAATCAATTTCATTCTATTCATAAAGATCCATTCCATTCCTTATTATATTGAATCCCACTGACTTCCAGAGCAGAAACCTCCTCCACTACAATAGCTCAGCTCAGGTATTAGTCTCAATTTTCATCTGAAATCTATGGAAATATTTCCCTAGCTATAATTAATAGAAAAATATATGACTTTAATATTTTGTATTGCAAATCCCAAAATAGGAGCTTTAGAACTAGTTATGTTGTTTTAGGTAATTGACTTTTTTAACTGAAAAAACAATTTTGAAGAAAAGCCTTCTTATGAAAATTGTAAAGAACATAAAGCTTTCATGTCATTAAAGAGAAAAAGTTTTAAAGTAATATTGAATTTAAAAAAGCGTATATTTGTAATGAGAATAATGGGAGATGTTTTTTCTGAGTATATTACATGAGGGATATGGTCCCACGATGAAGTCAAATAAACATTTGAGAGCAAAATTATGTTTGCATTTTGCATGTATAATGTACAATGTAGTTATTTTGTGGTGATATGCAAATTGCACTTGTTGTAAGTGTAATTGTTTTCTTCGTTTCCTAGTGGTTTCCATTAAATAAGCTTGTTTTTATTTACTTAAGTTAGATAACAGAAAATGTTTTGTACTCCTGTCAATAGAAACCGACAGAATTGAATTAAAATCTATGCACTATCCAGTTACTTAAAACACTAAACAACGACACGCACACATGACCACGTAAGGTATAACTATCTTCCAAAAGAGCGGTGTACCTTTGCCACATAGAGCTAGAGAAATACAAATAATCGAGTTTACACTTTGAGAGATACGAAAGAAATATCTAAATTCCCCATTCTAAATATCTAAATAAATATTTAACACATTTGCGGAAAGGATTTTCATTTACTATTTGATTAGGAACCTAAAGGAATTAAATTAGCAATGAGTTAACACTTCAAGTCTTTAAGGCAAAGGAACGCCATGGGGAGCGGGGCGCCGCGACAATGAAGTCAAGTCAACTTACTTTACTAACCGCATTTACCGTTTTTATTCGTTACATTTAAATGTGACCAATTATTTTAAAGGAACTATTTAAAAGTTAAAACATATTATATGTAGAAGATGTTTTATTAGAAATTATTACTAACATCGAATCGAACTATTCCTTAAAGCTTTGAATATTATTCTTAAAATGAAAGTTTGTATATTGTGGAGCACATAACATAAAAGGAAACGAGAAATAAAAAGGTTAAATACAACAGGAAGGAGTTTAAATTAACTATATAATAATCATGCAGTTATGCGTTACGCAGTAGGCTACGCACAAAAAACAGGCAATTTACTATTAGAGAAAATAAAAGAAATAGTAAGGAAGAAGTCTCGCACTTCCTTGGGTTGTCTTTCTTCTCAAGGCGCACGACGCAACAATTTTTCATGAACGCTCTTTTCTCAATTTTATAAATCGCTTTGGATAGAAATACTATTTATATCAAAAGTCGTAGCCGAAAGTGTACACAAACTACTTACTACCAAAGTACTTCTAAACAGTGAAAGAAAAAACGCAAAAAATATTTTACTGCAACCTGTAAACTATTTTGTAAACTATTTAATTTGAAATGACAACGGAAAATAATACTTGTTATTTTCCTTCCAATTTTTTATGAATTAGGATATTTGTGTACATATATACCTGCGGCACTAAATAAATTGACTGACAATAAGAATAATATTAGCGCAATGCAATGCTTCGGGAATTGTATAAGCACGGTAAACGTAGCATCATTACAAAGTTAGAATTAAGCACCGTCTTGTCTTTCATATAAAATGAACAGCAAATTCGATTTCCATGCTTCAAGTACAGGTTCTAATTTTTAAAGGGGTGACTCGTAGGTTCTTTGGATTGTTTTATTGTATTGTCTAGTGTACGCACTTTTATCTTGTCTTGGTTTTGTTACTTCTTACTTATGTAAGTAGGAACATTGCACTTTGTCACATATAAATTATTGCATCATTTTCTCCTGCACATTATCCAACTCTATTTTTATGAGTTCGTTGTAATTGTTTATATTTTTTCAAATAGGTGTCAACAATATCCTGTTAATGTAATGCCTCCTTCACGCTCTGTACTAAACAATTCACAAACTTTGCTATAAATTAGTAGACAATGCATTTTTTAAAGCTTTGCAATCTTAATAAATACACGCACCTTGACAATGAATAAAAAGTCAGACAATATGTATTTGTTGTCTATGGGTGCCTGCTAGCTTCTATTTAATAAACCGGTGAAGCTTTGGCTATTTTATATTATGATGGTTCATTCAAAGGCATTTTCCGTTGCTAAAACATGCCGTTCTTTCCTACTACAATATCCCGGCATCATAAAAATACTTACCTACAAATACAACCAAGTATGTACCTATCTATTGTCTCTTTTATTCTAGTTCACTTCATACTTAATAAATATGCTATCATTCTTAGTTATATTATAAATATGTTATATAACAGCCTCTATTTAATAACTATTGTCACATTTCTGCAGAATATTCACACACAAGCATCATAATAAATGTAGTTCTAAATAGATCTACGAGCTAATTGTAAGCATTAAAACAAACTTAAACCTAATACAGATACATCAAAGTAGTTATTCTTATTCCTTGAGCTAAATAAAATCTTTTAACATTGTGTCAATGAAATTGGAAGGTCTTACTAAGCATTTGTAGTACCTTTGTATTTTTATAAAGTATAAGCAAGAATCTCTACATGCTAAATAGAAGAAGAATATTTCCTTTAAATTCTTTAAATAGAAATAGAGCAATAAAGGGTATACGACCCTGTGAAGTCTTTAAAATCATAATAATAGCACTGGAGGAAGTTTATCGGCGTATTTATTAGCACTGTGGCTTAACACAACTATCAAACTAAAATTCTACAGTGTCTTGTTAATATATTGTATTGTGTATGGTAACTAAATACTTATTTTACATTATCTTGAAGACATTATAAAAATAAAATGTAATAAATTTTAATAAGTGTGTTTATATACGCCTTCTGAATATTTAATGATTTAAGCAACGCAATTCGGTGTATATATTTTCAAATTGCTTCCTACCTGTCATAAAATACTGGCATTAATTTGCGATGTATAGGACAAAACACTTGCAATACATTTGTAAAAAAGCATCGTAATTTGTATAAAGTCCCTTTGCACATTTTAAAATGTAAAAGCAATAAAATAAAATATAGAGCAAAGACGAATAAAACAGATAGGTACCTACTTGTGAATATGTAACAATGATTTTTGAGGTAACGGCACCTCGTATAGCATAACACTGAAACTGAATAACGAAGGGAACAAAGACTCCCTCACTCACCTAAAACTTCACAATTAGTTGATGCCTGAGCCTGATGCCCTGATTTATTAAGCAAAGCTTGAGTGCCACATTATTGTGTTTCCTTAGCTTGACTTTGGCTATCAGTCCATCCATCTGTTTATTCGATCAAGTGATTTGCATAGGATTTACATACGGTTTATGTTTATCCTAGTTCGACGCTTTACTATTATTTTCTGCAGCCATTATAGATATTCACAAAGATACTAAATACAAGCAACGTGATTTGCTTTGCTTTGGCATGCGAATAAATTCACTCAGCCAACGAATAATGGCAAAGTAACGAAAAGTTCACCGTAAAATACTTGCAAACTAAAGTAAAGCACGTAACTATCTGTAACTAGTATGTATGATACAGATACACTATTGTAAAATCCTAGGGATTGAGAAAGAGCACACACTCACATACAACATAGTGAACTATAACATTCATTAGCTACGTACTATACTATATGCATATGAATATATTGTGCAAAACAGAAAATACATTCATTCATTCCTTCTAATAATGCAAAACATCAAAACTAACTTAGTTAGGTTATAGGTAAGTAAAGTAAGAAATAAGATATTGTAGCCGAGGAACAAGAATGGGTGTAATAATGCAGAATGTAAAATGTATTGCTAAGGAAGAGCAAAGCAGAGCATGCAGAGAACAAAAAATTTATCACAGACAGTAGAACAGAACAGAAACAGTTGCCTTCTTTAAGTATGAGGATGCTTTGTCCGTTTTCTAGAGGCGATATAGCTGTTTCTATTTCCTCTTGAGAATTTATACTCCATCACCCAGTCAAGCCAGCTCAGCTATTTTATTTCGCTACATGCCTACACATACACACACTGCACTGGTACACTCAGATATATAAAATAGATAAAACAGAAAAACTTTGCTTACGTGCATGCACAATACATAAACAAACACAAGACTTGACTTGACTATATGTCGACACACATCATAACATAAGGACACCAGAACAGATAAAAAATAACCAACAAACTGCAACAGTTTATAGTTCAAAATGTTCAAAATGTTCAAATGCAAATGCGAGACATTGAAGTATGACTCAGTTTAAGACCAAACTTGGTACCAGTACATAGATATATTATCTTCTGTTATGTTCCTATGAAAACCCGAGTAAATATTTATGTAAAGATAATACAAGTTGTATTGTAGAAGTTGCTGTGCTATTCTTTAAATATGCATAGTCTCATATACGATAAAGATAAGAATTAAAGTACACAACTTTTAAATTTAACAAAAGGGGTAAATACTAAAGACAAACTTTATTCACCATACCAGGCCAAGCCAGGGCAGAGCAACAAACAAGGATTAAATTTACTACATAATGTCTACATATTTACCTATAGGCAATTTTCTTTAGATACAAATAATATCTTAGCTACATATATTATTCAATATTTATACATAAATATTCGCACATATTACATGGAATCGCGTTGTTCAACAAATTAATTGTAAATTCAGAACTATAAAATACTGTATGAAGACTGGATATGAAACAAAACAGAATTTTTAATATAATACCTACAACCTACCATACATGGAATTATTACATATTTATTATGTATACATGTACATGTAGGCACATAAAACATACTTAACTGCAAAAGCATAAATAAAATAAATGCCCATGTTTGTGGTTGAATTAAATTAACTTAAGTTTTACACTCTTGTAACAATTATCTACTTTGCCATTTAATACGATTAATAAAAACACAATAAAATCCTTTGCTCGCTCATAAAAATAAAAGGGAGGTTTAGTATTACCTTAGGTTACGAATTTATAGTCACAGAGCTACATTTATAATAAATAATGACATACTGACTAGAAGTGCATGGGTTCATGTCACGAAGGTAATCCATCATTTAACATGCCTTGCCTTGCTATATTGAGTTTGTGTTTTATATTTTATATTTATTATGTTTACTATGAAATTGTGCAAATGGCGATAGGAAAGGAACTCAATAGAAAATAATTAAGGATGAGTAATGAACTGTAGCATAATAAGTAAAATATTCACATAATAATATTAAGGTGATATAAAACATAAACTACCTACAACAAAGCATTATTAAAAGGAACTATCGACACCATAGAAAAATTTGAACACACGCTTAATAGTACGATATTACACGCAAATATTGTACAGTGCAGAAGCTTGTGCGTATGTTTTAATTGTAATATAATATGATTTATTTGTTATGTTAGACAAAGACATGTTTTACATGCATAGGTAGAAAATAATTTAAAAATTCTGCATTTTTTATGTGCAACATTGTTAACCTAAACGCACCAAGAGTGTCTACACGTAAAGGTATAGTAATTAAAGCAGAATGGAGCTAATTGTACGCAAAACTGGGGTTAAACAAGTGTAATGTGATGTCTGCAAGAAAAAGAAAGGAAATGTCCTAGTGAGCAAAAGAGAATATTTCGCTGTAAATGTAACGAACCTCCTCCTTCTTAAGGAAAACAATAGAAAACTGTACAATCCGGTAAGATAAACGATTGCCCTCTCGCATTTCGTTGTGCTGTGCTCTCTGTGTATTATATTCTATGTAGAATTGGAATTATTATGGCTTTTGTAGGCTATGTATTGCAATAAACACGATAAGAATTCCTAGACTATATTATATTATAAGTAACTAAACCACATTTGACAATAAGTTCAACTATCTGTCTGTAGTCTGTAGAATGCTAAATATTCTATAGCAAGTTACGATAAGCCACATATCTGTAGTTTACACGTAATGCAAGCCAAGTTAAAGAACTCTTGCTAATTGGTGACCCATTGATAATTACTATTGCTCGCTCACGTTTATTTTTTCGACTTGACTTAAAAATTGACCTGTTAATTACTAAAACTTTTTATATGTCTAGCTTTCACAGAAAAAGTATAGCGGTACATAAGACAATAACAACTTAATTGTCTGTTTATTTATATTTAACTATACACTCAAATCAAACATTACTGTTTCCACATACATATTCACATACTACGTACATATTACATATATAAATTCAACATCGAAGACCTGAACTGCATCGAAGAAAAATAAATTATGTTAAGAATTGATGACTGCAAGCGTAGTACATAAGCAAGAAGACAAATTAGTTTATTAAATAAATCATAACTGTAACATATTTATATGCAAAGGAGGATAATTCCTAAAATGCCTAATAATAATAAAAAGGCGAACACATTATTATGCATATAAAAATTAAGCGCAGAGCGATCAAACAAAAACAGTAAATACCAAAACGGTTAAACCCCTGAATAATCATAACCATAGTCATGCATCCTACGTAAATACATTCAAGCACTTGAATGTAGAGTATGTTAGTTAAAGTTTATTAGGTATGCTCCTTCCCCATCCCTCCATTTTATCCATATATAATATAAATGTAGGAATATGTATGAAACTAAGTATGAAATATAAAATATGTGATCTTGTCAGATTTGACAGCCGACTTCATTACATCACCCATCAAATTCTGCATAATAATCATTATCCATACAAATAGTCGTAACATAATCATATACATAAGTGCAAAGGCAAAGATATCATGTAAAATATTATACAATATAATGGCTAATGCAAAATTGTAATGTAGCCGCACAGTCGCTTGCCGAAGAGATAGATAAAAGGAGAAATTTTCCACAAGAGTAACTAAGTGTAGTGTAATATCAATGGAGTAAATACAGGAATGAAACATTTCGCATCATTTGCACACACAAAATACAAAGGACTAGCCAAATTAAGAAAGTACATGGCCATAATCTAAACTCCCATCTAAAACTTGTACATATCTGTATTTAGTTATATTATATGCTATTACAGTACTTGCATACATTTTGTCATGTCAGGCTGTTCACAGTTCACAATAGTTCGCTCATATAGAAAATATTTTGGTTAAACAGCTAAGACAGCTATATGGCTATGGGACATGACATCACACTCATCATCAATACATCAAACTTGCAATTAGTTTGACTCCTTTGTAGCATTTGCCATAAAACGAATCTAAAGGCATTAAATAATAGTACAGTTAGCTTATAAGTAGGAACCCTTCAATTTTAATCTAATTTCTACTACTACAAATATGCCTCACTCACTAATTTTTGGATTGGGTCACCCACCCAATCAGTCCACTCCAATTATTAATTATTCCTATTCAATATTCAATAAATCAGAGTTGCTACACATTCTAATGGTACAAATACGGATCAGATGAGTCATCCTATTTAATTCTCATTAATATACGCAATGTTACGTTACGCAAGGTAAGTTACGTACGCCTATGTTCAGTTAGTAATTAAAAACACTTTTAATAGAAATGAAATCTTTAACAAAGAAAATCTGATATTATTTCAGTGTTATTTGTAGTATTAGTATATGAATATACTAGACACGACTCGCGAAATTATTACCTTCACAATTTTAGCTTACATTTATCCACTTATGTATGTATGTGAGTATTACTATATTATGGAGGTATGGTGCTGATTAAATAACGTGTCTACATAAACATTAAAAAAGTAACGTGTGTAATGTATCTCATAAAGAATGCAAAATGGAAAAAGAACACAAATGTAGACAGGACAGGATGGAGTCTTCATGATAGAAGAAATAAAATTAAATGAATTCAAGTGAGTGAGACTCATAACTAAGTCGAGATTCTGTCAGGACAGGAGACTAGACGAGGGAAATTATCTGCATTCTAGTTAAGACTCCGTATGTACTACAGTGTGAAATTACCACATGGAACATCATAATAAGTAATAATGTTTCCATTTGTGAATTTTAGTGTGTGTCAGTACTTAGTTTGAGTTCCCTATCATTTTTGGTCATGAGTGTATGTAAAATGTAATGTATCTATGAAACTACTGCTATTTTGTCGTTGTTTGGATTACTACTAGTGGGTACCTATATTTTTACATACAGGTAGAAAGGCCCATTTAATAAATATATCTGTATTTGTATTTGCATAGGGATAATAAGCACATTAATTTATCTTGGAGAGAAATGGAGAGGAATTATTGTCTGTATAATGGTCGTAAGCTAAGTAAGCGAATCTTTTAATGCAACAATAAAGCCTATTGTGCTCTATTGTATAACAATCTAAAAATTCAGACTGGGCCATAGCACAAAGTTAACTGTTTCTCTACTCTGGTCACTTATGTAGATGTTTTGGCGGAGCGTAAAACTGCTGAATTATTGAATGCTTAGCATAAACACTCATCTATAATATTTGTAGTGTGTTTAAGTAGTTTGGTCCTTTTATGGAAGGACGGCAGGCAGACTTATCAGAGTTGAGTTGAACTTTTGTGTCAAGTCAAGCCTCAAGAAACTTAGCAGACAGATGCTTGCATCTTGCATTACATTACACCGTTCAGTAAAGTAAAGTTCAGTCAGTGCAGTGAGTAGTGAGCTAAAGACATTTCTTGTACTGTATGTATGTCCATACAAAATATACACATGTATTTTTACAGAAACTTACAACTTTTATAGAAAATAGAAGGTATTATCTAATATCCTGTAGCATATGGAATATAAGTGCAGTACACCTTTATGTTATGCAAGATTGTCTTTGTTTGTATGCTCCAGAGTACTAACTTAACTTAGTTAATAACTTCTAAGCTATCTCACTAATGTATTTTGATATTCATTTTAAAATCCATAAAGTTAAATTTTTAAATGTTATAGTTGGAGTTGGAGTAGTAGAAAAATGTTTGTGTACTGTAGGACTGTAGATGCACAAAGTGTAATCTGTGTCCGAAAGTTCATGTTCATGCATTTAACGAGAATTTATTAGGGTGGAGGTGTGCCAGCAAAGTCTACAGTCCACCATAATAATATTATAACGCAAACTTAAGGTAACATTTACGAGGATGGCGACTTGGTTGCTGTTGCTGTTGCCTTTGACTTGACTCAAACATCACATCACGCTCACGCACAGAAATATCTTAACAAAAGTTACATACATGCATCACACACTGACACTGACTGCCCAAGCTTATTTCCCACAGACCAGAGACCACGCCACACACACCAGAAGCTCCAAACTCAGTATGGATATTTATGTAGCTTCAATCTACTGGTATACAGTAAGTCGTAATTATGTATGTACACGATGCATACACAAAACAGTAGAAATCCAATGTAGGTTTCCACGTACATTATAAATTCATAAATAATAACACCTTATTTTAAAATGATAAATATACACACACACAATAACCATTTTACCAATATAAAGCTTTTATGGCATTTCCAGCCTAGAAAATAAATCTTGTTTGAATAATGTCAGGAAGTGTGCTTCCATTATTCTTTGGTAGTTGATAGTAGCTTTCAAATTATTATTCTCTACTTTAGTAAGTAAGTAACTCTGCACACTACAGTACAGTATAGGTACACTACAGTACATTTATGAAAATGAAACATAAAAGCAATCAAATCACCCACAAATTCAAAGAGGTATGTAAGTTAGCTTACCTTTTGTGTAGGTATTTGTGTACCTAACTAATACCTTCCCACTTAGAAAATATCTAAGGTAGGTTATAGTTATAGTTATGTGTATTATTATGATAAGTGTGTTTTTTACAATAAGAGATAGGGCATGGAGGCTTTGAGCGTAAATAAATAAACAAAAGACAGAGACAATATGATAAAGAAATGCTTTTCTCCTGCTGCCAAATATTTGCAATAAACACTCACGAATTATCGGTCAAGTCAAGTCAGACAGTGAATTGAGATTGAGAAATTAGCAAAATGGTTTTTTACTTTCAAGGCCATTCTTCTCCTATCATTCTTATGTTTCACTTATAATTTGATATGTAGTTAGGCATTTCATTTATTGTATCCCTACATAATATAGTGTTGGATTGCAATGTATTGAATTCCCAGTCCAGTGTCTATGTCTGTAGGGTTTTTAAGGCCACGTTAATTTGATAAGATTCCTAAAGCTGCCTCTACCTCTGACTTTAATCTTGACATGAATGACAATAATATATTTGGAAGGAGGAGGTTTCCGTCCGATAGCCTAACAAGACTAAGAAATAATGGCTTCTGTAATGCTTCTGATAGGAGCAATATTTTCTATTTAGTATTTCGTACATTAAAACTGAGTCAGTCAAATAACAAATACCTACGTAACACTTCAATATTAAACTTATCCATATCTACTTTTATATCGAACACGTTTTTATAAATCTAGGTAGATTGAAATTCTTTGTGATAATAATGTACCTATATTACAAACTACAAATAAATAGTAACTTGCACTTCTGTCCACCCTTTGAATTTATCTAATTGCATTGCAATCCTAAACCTGATGCTATATGTAATATCTTAACATTTCAAACCAGTATGCAGTACATGAATATGTGTATAGCTGCTTATTAGTTACTATAAGATCAATTTTTCTAATGAGACGAGACACAAACATTAATACTTTCCACTTTGGTAAATGCAAAGTAATAAAAACCCTATTAAACTTTATATATTATCACTCATTGCAATTATATAGAGCAATGGAATAAAAATATACTTATAAAATAACGCAAATCCTGTTAAGGAAACTTGCTCACACAGTAAACACCGGGAGTCAGGTCAGGAGCCGAATTACGCCATTATTACTATCAGCCCAACAGAGACATAATACTTAGAACCAATTAGGAATAGCTACTTACACTTTGCAATAATAAAATAAAGAGAGCGAAGTCGCAGTGCTCTCCTTGTTTGTTATCTCAGCTTAACTTGTACTACATATTTATAGAACTAGAATTTTATTTTCATTTTGCTGCTATGTAAACTTATACCGTGTAATTTCAATATCTTCCATGTCGTGGATTTATTTAGTGCATAAAAATAAAATTATCTCCATCTCAGCTAAGCTAACGTTTATCTGTGCTTTTATATATTTGTGTATTATCAGTGTCACTAACTACCTATATACCAATGTCCTTGTGAACATCATGTTTATGCGTATGACTACGTAGTAAGTAGCATATAAGGTACTTTGCACAATACATGTATAACATATGTATAACGAACGTTTTTAAGTGACAGCTATACAAATACAAGACAAATGATCTCTATTCAATCTTAATTACCGGCATTTTAAACACTCTTCAACGGAAGCTCCTACTTTACATGGAATTATAGCAAAGAAAAATTCTTTTCCTGTCCTTAATCAACATCAGGCATATTCATATTATAGCCACGGACATAATATACAGATGTACAGATGTACAGTACATAATATTGCAAAAATACGCACTATCCACTTAGACACTCACCTATGTATGAGTAATTAACACAAAACATGAAAAAGTTGAATTTTATTTTTCAAAAATAAAGTAAAATATGTTAATGTTAACTGGATCATCGAGATTATCCTTGAGAACAAACAGTATATACACTTTGCATATTATCATATAAGCAGTACTTATATATTTCTATCACTGTAATAAATAAAGTATTGTATATCCACACAATTATTATTAAAATATTTTCGTAGCAACAATTAGCGAATATTTGTACTTGATACAAATTCTAATGTAAACGGGATAAAAGTAACCAACACTAATTAAGAACGAGTTGCTCTGTGTATTTTGGCATATCCTATCATTCACTATATTTGAATAACTATGTTTTGATGCTTTAATTCTTAAGGGTAGATAAATAATACACAATTATAACCGTACATAGGAAGAAACATGGCAACAATTACACGCAATGCATGATAGATATTAAATACATTCAAGCTAGTGCTACTCTTTGTGTCGTGTGGATGGCTAAATGGCTAAATGATAAGTGTGTATTTAGGTTGTAAATTCGTTGGAACTGAAATCAAATCAAAATCCATGAGTAATGAAGTTATATATATTGGATATTCAATCTCTGTCTACATAAATTCATTTCTGCGTTATTTTATTAGGTTCGTGCAGTAGGAGCAATAACGAATTTGAGGAATAAGAAAATAGATTTCACGATCTCGCAAATCAGGAATCTGTATAGTATTTGTATCACAATAAGTGCGTTTATAAGATTATGTTAAAATGGCGTATAAGTTGTATTTTCCTTTATATTGTATTTACACCGTTCCACATTACAATACTTCTTTTCTTAGCATAAAACTTGATTTAACCTATTGTCGTGCATACACATAGTTTATGATTGCCTTAAATTTGAGGATATGGAATTTACTTTACTTTATCCCTAATATTAATTTTACATTATTAATTTGCTTTAATATAAATGTAGGTATTTAATTAGTGTATATAGTCGTCTGATGCTACGCTACTAATTACATGCTGGATAGAATTTCTAAAACCTAGCCAAACACGGAATTATTTAGTGCAAGTTTATAAAAACGATGGAAATGAGTAGGACGTTGTATTCAAGTATTCAAGTATATTAATCTGCAGAGCAAGTAAGTAGGTGCATTAGTAAATAGATTTGCATAGCAGAGATTCTAATTTAATTCTTTCATTTCCAATTTATCCGACTCGTTTACTTAAGTAGTTCACTAACCACATCATATCAGCGCTTCTTTTTTCGCCTCCTGTGAAATGAACAGGTTATATGGCATATTAGAATTTAAATATTTACCTAAATACAACTACCTACTTTACCTACAATATTCCATATCAAATGAAAATGCAACCAAGCAAATATTCCTTTTATTTTCATTATGGTCTGTATAGGTACAGGTGCCTATTTAGTACCTAGGTATTATTATATTATTATAATAATGCTTAACCTATAAGTTAGTATTTCATAAAGGGGAGCACGTCTTGTAGCACAGATTCCCTTGTCTTGTTATTTCTTTATTGATAGAAATCGCACGCAGTTCATTCAGTACATATAATATGAACTAGGTTTTTCGCTAACTCATAGACATAGTTACTTAGAGATACAAAAATCAAGAGACGGGAAGACTAGTCAGTCAAAGAGTTAGAATTTTTAGAAGTCATGTAGTAAGTCAAGTTAAAGTTGGAGTTGGAGTTGGAGGACGGAGCTTAAAGCTGCTTAAAAGATCTCTTCTTTTGTTTTGCAATAGTGGGCTCCTACGCATTAGTCATCGGCGTACTTTGACTACTGATTTATATTTAATGATATCGATAACGAAAGGAAAATAGACTGGCGGACGAACTCATTCCCTTCTTACTTACATCACATAAATACATAACATTGCGTTGCTCTTGCTACAGAAAGCACTCAATCGCTCATTCCACTCGAATCGAACTCAATTCCCCTTTAGGCTACATCTCGATTTAATCTCCACAACATAACACAACACAAACTCGCATACTTTCAATTTCAATGTTCAGTTCATTTCACTTCTGCTCTGCTGCAATCAAAAATTCAATGCAATATCATTACTACTACATTACTACAACAACTAACAGAAACAGAGACTCTACTTAAAATTAGAATACTTATTATGTAGTAGAATTCCAGTTCAGTCTCCTCCTTTACCCTATACTTCCTAAGTATGTACATATGTTGCAGAGAGTTGGATATTATTTCCACGAGTTAAGCAGATATTTTAATTTATTTAAAATCAAAAATATTTTTTATATACTCAGTTATATATAAAATTCAAAAAAACTTTAAAAGAGTTATAATATACTTATTAGTAAATAAAATATCTTATAAGATACTTTGAGAGTTAAAATATTGTATAAAATTTTAGACGTAAATGTAAGTAAAAAGCTAAGCTAATTATTTAGATGTATTTGAAAATGTTACTCTTGTTTGTGTAGAATGCATGAAGAAGTCGACAATTTATCTGCAACACATGTATAAAAATTAATCTCGATCACGTAGTAGTAATAGTATCTGTGTAGGTAAATAAATAGTAAATAGGTAGGTAGTAATTTAATGCATTATATTATTATAGGTATATTATTATGCAACAGATTGCACTTCAATTACAATTTATACTATTAGCAGATGTCCAGAATAATATAAGGGACAAGAGAGCTAGTTTATTCTTCAGATGCTATCTGAACTGAACTGAGATTCTATTGAGTGCAGATGCAGTATGTGGAGGAATGGCATGGCATGGTACTATTTATGTCCTTATTGAATGTCCATGTACGTATAATATATGTGTGTAGCTATTGAGATGAATTGAACTGATTCGATCCGATCCAAATGACACGTTCTCTTAAATGGATGCTCATGTCATGTCAGTCTAGAGCACGGCTCCACACACAGCTATGAAACAATTTGCATCTAATGCATCTTCCTGAACAATCACAACAAATCAATAGAAAACCAAAATGTAAATACCTACCTACACTCCACAACTCTTCACTACACTACAGACTACAGATACGATACACTCACTACCTACACCTACAATCAACTGCTTACCAATACAGAATACTAAACAAATATTTTTCCATTTTAAGGAGGAGCTCTTTAAATCTATACTATCCATTCCAAGAGCAAAATACTATACAGAAACAGAACTTGAGGATTTTATTAAGACTAGACATGTCGACAAGAGACACAAGACACATAGACAGCTCTGTTTTATGTGCACAGAGGAACCACTTGTCTATTGTGTACATTATATATCCTAACTTTACTTTGTCCCTTATAATAAGGATATCTACACAAAAAATACAACCAGCTCGCAGTCGTCTACCTAATGAATTGAATGACAGAGAAATTATTTAAATACCATCGTTTTATCGGAAGGTATTAGATTACAGACGGAGAGACACCTTCAAGGCATACTTTGATTTCCTAAATAATTGAGTTTCGCCTTTGTCTACAGCGCAACGCACTTAAAAGAACTTGTCACACTTAAAACGGATGTAGCATGTAAAACAAAGTTACTGTACTGTATATTATGTGCCTGGCCTGGCCTACGGTATTATATCATCGTAGTATTGGGTACAATACAATACTCACTCACATCACAATTAGAGCTAAGAGCTTCATGACTTAACTAATGCATAATATGGTACAGCACAGTGAAGATAGTCCAATTAAGATTTTTAGATTAGAGCCCTTCACTCTGACGACAATTTTACTATGTTTACTGCGAGGAAATAAGATAGTGCCCTTATAGGAATCCTTAATTATGATTAAAATATTTGACGAGATATTACAAGAGGAAATACTATGTAATCGTATATTTCTCAACTCCCAATAGTACGGTATTCTACTACATATTTTACTTGTAAAGCTAATTATACAGTGAGACGACACGATTTGTCAAGGGTACCCAAAGTTAAATACCTATCTACACTACACTAGGTGTTCACTTTGTACTTTGTAATTAGTAAGGTATGCAAAAAAGTGTAAAGGCCTCAACGTCAATTTTTTTCAGCCATGCATGTCATTTATAAAGTTGCATTTTTAATCTTGGGCACTACATACAGACTTTACTATACACAGGCATACTTTTTATATCAACTGAGTTGAAAAGAATTATTTTTATTGTGAAGGGTTTTTATGTATGTTGTTGAAAGTGCGGCAGATAACTACCCGTCGTAAGTGACTTTCAGGGTGTTAAAGTTCTGTGAGAACCAGGTTGTTATACAATGGGATGAATCTGGAACTAATTAAGTTTAGTGTGAGTTCTATCAAAAGAAATGTAAAAATATATAAATTACAAGTCGTTGCACAAAGTTAATTGGCTTTTCGACCTAATAACGTCAATATTTATTTTTACCAAACTTTTCATTGCTAAAAATAAATAATAATGATAACAGCTGTTAGATCTTATACTTAAATGTTAACTGACAAAATTTTTAACGCAAAGCACTTAGAGAGATATAAGAATAGAATAACATAGGCCCGGACAGAGTTAAACTTCTTCTTCAGATAGGACAGTGCAAGTTAAGATCACGTCCCGGACGAATACTCTCCTTCTACATCCAGACAAATGACTACTGAAACGGCGTTTCTGGCCCTCGAACGATCCTCAAAAGTGAGCGGACGTCCAAGCTAATCCCTAGTGTAGCTTACAGTAGTTGTAAGCCAAAGAGGCTTACAAAATACAGCACACTTTCAACATATATGATTATGTAAACCTAAACCAAATTGAGATTGAATTGAAAATATCATCTCATTATTGAATTGCATAATGCAGGTAAGTAAACGAGGGTGGCATGGCATGGGATCCTTTGGCATGGCATGGGGTGATGGGGTTCACTTCAACTTTTGACTGAAATGGTTTCTAAATGTGCCAGCGTTCTTTCCATTGCAGTCCAGCACATGTTAAGTCCTAGTAACATAATAACTTATAAAGAAGACTTGACTTGAATTGACTTGAGGGATAAACAAAGTAACCGGAGGAAGTCTAATTCTACAGACGAAAAAAGAGACATAAAAGTTTCTAGTATTATATTATAGGCAACTGAACTGATTGTGAGAAGAGAGGATGAAGGAGGAACACACCCTGGACTGAACTCACTTCCCTTCACTCCCTCAAAATACTCCAGTCAGTCTCATCCTCAGTCTCAATCTAAACTTGTCTTTGTTTTCCGTTAGATGAATCCACGGAGAAACTGGATGTGAATGCATATGACACGGTATAAAACTTTAACTATCTCTACATACATAATACATTCATACCTCGTTTGCTAATAGTGATAGTGATATGTACGTATTATAAGTTTCCAGATTTTACACACTTGTTTGTACGTAAATCTAACAACTTAAGTAATATGTTTACGTAACTAAACTAAGCTAAATATAAAATATAGTGGCAGACGACGCTGACTTGACTTGACTTGACTCGACTATTTAATAGAATGCAGGGGCATTCCACAATGTAGTACCTACATAGGTACACATACTTATTTAACGCCTTGTTCCAGTCCAGTAATACTTTATTTCATACTGAACTGTGAGTAAGTTCCACATGGAATGAGAATGCGAGAATAGAAAAGGAGAAGAGAAAGAGACTTATTAAGGAAGAGCTAGAAAACGTTGTAAACTATAAGTGAACGCAGACCATAATAGAAGAAACTAGTTGTCTTGTACCGTCTATGTACATCTACATCTCTAAGGCAAGAATCTATATATAATATTATTATTAGACTGCTAAGTATATAAACTATACATAAAAGAGGAGCCTCTTCACACACACACATACGTAATTCTTATTACAGAAAGCGTATTAGGAGGTAAGGTAACAAACCTCTCTGATTATAATCGGTTCATTCCTTTTGTCTTCAACCACACTACACGGCTAACTCTTTCTCTTCAATTTAAAACCTACCTGCCCTGCCAACTAAACAATATACAATAGTATGAGTAGGTATTTAAAGAACATTTTTAGTTACAGGTAGTGTACCTAAAAGTATGTATATAGGTATGAGAACACATAGTAAAATCAAAACCAGTACCGTCAACAAGATGGGCAAGTAAACGTAAAAATACACTTGACTCTATCTTAATCTACATTTATCATGTAGGTACCTACCTACCTGAAATTTTAATATATTCTCCTTGATGACATCTAAAAGTTTAAATATTTATAACAGGCTATCTACTATATTTGCATCTATCTTCTATAGCTTTTGCTACACAAATTATTACGCCATTAGCAGATGTTGCATACTCTATGTATTATATATGTTGTTGGGTGTACATTTCATTTTGTTGATCATTTATGCACAAACTGTGTAGATAGTTACACAATAATAGGATATGCATATGCATTACCGCAGATACTTATATAATGTATGTGAACATACATATAGATATATCCAATCCAAATAGTAAAATTGTATACGTAGAAGAATACCGAGCTAAATTCAATGTTCAAGGAATTCTCACCGTCCTTTGAGTGTATTGCCTCTAAGGCATTCTGTCTGTTGCCCTTTTATAATATGATAAATATAGTAAATTGTTGACGCTGGATAAAGAAGAGTAAAGTATGCATAGCTAATCTATATTTATCAAGTTAAAGTTTGTATTCAATATAGAGATCGTTGCACGATCCAAAGGATCTTACCACCACACCGCGCGCCCCAAACTAAAGTTCATTCATTTCCATTCAATTGATTCTTTCTCTTGATCTCACGCATGCATCCTTTATTTTTTATTGTGAAAAATCTCTGTGGTGTGGTGCCTTAGCTATCAGTAACTAAATAATGCACCAATCTACTGCCTACATGATAATATTATTATATTAAGCATTAAACGAAAATCTTTGTGTGGAATAAGAATTCCTAAATGTTCTATCATCATCTTACATAGTTATTAATCCGCTGTAGGTGGGTAGGCACTTCATTCAATCCGCAGTTCACTCACAGTATGTGGATTATAGAACCCTTTAAGGGACAATGCATTATATTGTACTGTACTGTAATTCGGAATTGAATGTGTAGGCACAAGTCACCAAAGGGCTTGGCGTTGGCATTGACTCACACAGTCTCAAGCCAAGCCAGGAAAGTCAGTCTTGAAAAAAATTCTATCAACAATGAGAATTTAGACTTGATTTGTTACTGTTCTTCTTACCTATATTATAGTACAAAGGGGATATTTCACTTTACCCAACTAAACTCACTTGACTTGACTTTGACTCCCAAACAATGCTATGTCCAGTCCAGTTACCGCTTTTATAATGCGCTCCGAGCTTTGTGAAAATAAACTAGGTTTGCTTTGTTCAGCTATTGATGCATTGCATTGCACTACATTACGCATACATTTCATTACTGATAACAAAAGCCAGCCAGGCACATAATTTAGTCAATACAAAATACAATATGCATTCACCGACCAATATTAAGCACTCCATAAAAAGGGTACACACTACCCACCTTTGCCTTACATTATTTTCAGTCTCATTCTCATTTACATTATTCTATATAAATAGTAGGCACCTTACATAATACATACGTAGCATAGATACGAGTGTTACTACAAATATAGTAAGTATATCCTTATATAAATGTATATTTTAACTTTTAACACAGTATTGTGTAGACAAGGCGTATGTATGAGATTTTTGTTAAGGGAGACTTACAGAGATGAAAGTACGTACAGAAGAGGCTCCTAAATATAATTCTACATTTAGAATGCAGATGTAGAAAGAAGAAACAAGGTAACTTAAGGGTGGAGTCCTCAACTCAACTCAACTTGTTAGTGCTAATGCTATTTCCAAATCTGAAACTAAACTCTCGTCCGGGTTATGAATCTCAATCAACCCTTTTCTCCTCTCCTTCCTTTACTACCACATTATCAATTTATAAATGTTCCCGCAGTCGAGAATTTTGTTTTACTCCTTACGTAGTAGAATTCCTATTCACTACGATACAAAGATACAATGCACCGAGTCTTTAGTTTCTTACTTTTTTGACTTTTAAATAATATAATATAGTTATTTAGCTCCATATAAGTAATAACATGTATTTGTAGGTCTGTTGGGCCGAACTGGATGTAGCTGAAGTAAATAAATACCTCTAGATAATATTTAGCCTTTTATCTAAATGCCTCCTCCAGTTACATTACTGTACTTATCATATAGCTCTAGAGATATACAGATAAAGAAATGTTAAAAATGAAGGTGTCTTCTCTCGGTCTAAATATAGCCGATGGTGTATTTGCTGTACCTGTGCAATGAAATACGTAATTTCATTGTATTGTGTGCTTTCTTTGTAATATAAGTACAATAGTGTAAGAGCTATCTCCTACTATTCTACACTAATGGATCAAATTACCGAAAAGTTTTTGGCTTCCAGCTAAAAGTTAGATCTTACAGCAGAGCAACGGAGTAAATTGAGATTTACATTCAAACAATATTTTGTGTACATACGAAACAATAGATTCCATAATATTTGGTAACAGTACATTGCATTTTGAAGTAAATAATAATATAACTGAATATTTGTTACAATATTAATTTAATATCTGAAATACTTGAAGTATTGTAGGAAAAATGTTCAAATTAAAACACGCAAGAAAACATTTATTATAAAGATAGAAGAGGTCTGCCTGTCTGGGTATCTGTATTTACTTTTCGCCTTTTTATTAGGTATTTAGGTACCTACGGTTAATAAACCTCCCAATTACCCGGGGGAACGTGTTCCATTGTGACCCGCTGAGTAACGCGCCTACACGAATTAAGATTTAACTAAAAATTCCCTTCCTCGGGCTAATAATTTCTTGTTATGAAGGATTCCGTATAATAATCCCCTTCTTAATTGAAATAGTATGGTACATTCGTAAAATCCTTATACTGTTCTCTAGGCTCCTAACCTACAAAGGTTTCCAACGCCAACGCCAACTTCAACTTCTTTTCATTCACTCCACTACACCTGCAACATGTTTAGCCTCGAAACATGATCCAAAGACGCTTTTAGTTTTTGAACTTCCCCAAGTTATTTGAGCGTATTCCTCAGGAAGAAAAACGGTATAATTTAGTTGTATGTAATTCTGCATGTAAAAGGGTCTTGTTTTTCGTTCACATGTATTTATATGTTTGATACGGCATGTTGTTGCAGCCTGAGCAGATTTTTGACACTATTTACTATTTAGCATTTGCTGTGCTGAACGCACGCATTTAATTATCTATGCGTTCCGCACTTGCTGTGAGCTAATAAGTTTGTAAACGGTGATAATGTAATTTTGCTACCAGCATACATAGCAAAACTTTTCAAACATCAAAGTTTCCTTCACTCACTGTGCTCCGTCGGCAGGCAGATGTATTTCCTTTATGCGTGGTATGGTTGGTTAGTTGTTTTGTTTATAAAATGTATATATATTAGCAAAACTGATTTATTGTTCGTAAAAAACACGCACGCTCACTTTGTGCTTCAATTACAATAAGCATTGTTTTCGATGTAGAGGAATTTCCTCGGAAATGTGTTTGATTCCTTTGGATTGGATGTTCTAAAACGATAATGTAAAGGAATGACTTGAATTTATTTCTCAAAAACGCTCGCTACACTAAATGATACATCACTGACATGACATTGTACAATAATGGCAATTAAAAACTGAATCGAAATAGGAAGGATGAGTGAACTGAATAAATAAAACAGAATTGGTTGTAGTAGTTGTAGTTTTAGTTGTGGTCATGACATGAACATCGGCTAATGTACATACACATATAGGTACATACGAATACAACAATACAAACAGTGTGAAATACGAAATACAAGACAAACAAAGAAATTTAAAACAATAGAGAGACTTGAGACTTGATTTGTTATCCGAAAATATTAGTTTATGACTAAAGTTTTGGTAGATCAGTAGTAAAGTACATATATAAGTTAATATATAAGTAAACTTAATCTTTATAAGTGTAAGAGAACATTAGCATTAGTAGGATTGTTAATCTGTAAGTTTCCTTGTGCCGCAATTTTACATTCTACATAATTATTCTTTGTCTGCTAAAATAGTATAATAGTTAAGTATGTATGGTGTATTACTGTTAAAATACATACATTACACTAGATAGCATTATATTGCATGTTGAAAGGCAACTTTTGGCTTAAAAATCTCCACACGAAGAGTAATTCTCCCCAAAAGTTATTGTTCCTGGATGTTACGAAGCTATAAATAAGTTGAATAATCATTCTGTTTTGTCTTGTGGTGCACAACTGTTAGAATATAAAGTAGTAGCAGCGTAGGCAGCAGGCAGCACACAGTAGGTCTCTCACATGCATAATCGCTCCTCTTTTCCTACCTCTTCCTCTATTGAGAGATTACAGACTTTTGTCGACAATTTACTGGTTAATCTTACAATTCGGTTTATCAAATTGCAAGTCATGAACTCCTTTTCTTGTTTTTGGTTGAACGTTGCAGTCGAATGAAGGGCAGGAATAATGTGATACTTATTAGACATTTTCAGTGCCTTGCTGTAATTGTTAGACCTTCTGCTGCTCAAATCCATGTCATGATCTGTATTTGTTTATTTTATTAACGTCGGTTCCTCTCCTGTCCCTATCCTGGCTTGACTATCACTAACTCTGAACAATAAACCAAATATATGTGGAGGCTCGCTTTACAATTTGCAAAATCCTCTTTTGTTTCTCAGACAGTGTACAATGGACAAACAAAACGTCATCCTTGCAAGCAAGTCATTTTGCTCCCTCGCTATTTCTACTGCATATACAAATAATTTCCTCCATATCTTAATTTCTAGCATTCTGATTTACTTACTTATTAGCTTCCTACGACATACTAATACAACTTTGGCAAAGCTTCATCTCTCACTTTAAAGAAACTAATTTATTTGACATTTTATTCCTTTGGACACACATTATATAAGTATAACGTGAGTGACATAAGATTTATGGAAAAAAAATGAATGCCATGCCATGTCATATCATATCATGACATTTGTAGATCTCTGTGTAATTCAGAACTGTAACGATAATTGAAAGCATGATAATTAAATTACTTTTTATATTATATCCGTGGAGCACATACATAAATTCTACTGCCATATAGTTATGTTATAATATATAGTACAGATAGTAGCGGTAACCCACCTAACTTAGCAAATAAAACTAAACTTTGACTTGGGACAGATATCAGATGCCATGAACCGTTTAGATTTTAGATTTTACAATATGCCACATTAAACTTTACATTTGTCCTTTCCTTATTTGATTTATAACTGGGTACAATAAAAACAATGACTCTCTTGTCTTATCTCTAGTGTAGAGTGTAGGGTCAGCGTCAGCGTCAGTGTCAGCGTCAAGCTATAATATATTGTAGGACATGAGTGCCATGAATTCGTATTCGTATTCGTACTCTTGCATTTTGTATGCGTGGTAAATAGGTACCGTTTACATTTTGCATACTAAAACACACAGGTGCCTATCTATTAAACTTATTATGTATGTCTGCCTGAATTAAAACTACCTAAATCAACTTATACGCCCAGTGAGTAGTAGTAAAATCCCTTACATGAATACATGATTGACAGGTTCATTTCCTATATATACAGATAGGTAGACTAACCTACAGCCTACCTTTAGTACATACATAATAATATTAATTTACAATATAATAGTTATAACAAATGTATCCAAAACATTACAAGATGCTAATGTCAGTTCCCAATGTGGTACATAACATTAGCCATTTGTTAACCATTTCCAAAATGTTGGCATTTCTTAAAAAATACTCTTTCCTGTAAGCACAAACTAATACACAATAGAATCAAAACGCAAATTCATGTGTACAATGTTTGTATTGTTTTGAGTTATGAGTTACTACTACTACCTGTAGGTCGGGTGTCATACCAGGTCAAGTCAATATACATAGTATGCAAAAGATAAGCACAATTTATTTACATTTACATACAAGCTTGCCAATTTACTTACTTATTACTACTGAAACAAAAACAACATCATTCTTCACATCTTCCTCTAATGATATATACATAAATGAGACTGCTGTTTTTATTGTATGTAAGTATAATGGGAAATGCAAATTACAATAATATTATTAAATTGGCTAAAAGTCTTTAATATGATACATAACAGATAGTATTATAGTAGGCTCCATGAAATGGAAATCAGAAGAAATTTAATTTTGCGTCATGGCTATTGTGAATTGTGAATTACAAAGCAAACTATATAATTTGACAAAAACAATATTTTCTATCCTATATATATGTATGTATATTTACTTTTCATACATAGATGATAGAATACTATTCTAAATAATATACACATACCAGGTATAAGGTTTAAGTAATTCCAATTACAAGAAGTTATCTAATATATTGAATATTGATGCGATATAGTGTACTTATAACCAGTCCCAATTTTTGATAGCAAATAAACAGTGAATACCTAGATGGTAATTGCTAGAATTATAATAATAGCCATCGAAACGAAATTCCAATCCATCTTTCACTGAGCACTACAACTACAATAATAAAGAAAAGTAATGGAAACATGTTACGCATAGCCACTTACTACTACTGTATTATAGGTAGTTCAGATATATCTGAGCACATTGATAGATGGGCAATACATTAATCTGTGGAAAACAGAACAGATTTTTTAGCAGTGGAGTGGGCCTTATGTTATGTTAGTCGAATTCGATCTTTAATCTAAGTAGAGTAGGTAGTTTATCTTTCTAGGTTCAATTGTATTGTATGTACGTTTTTGCATGGTAAAGGCGAATTGGATGTGTATGTGTATCATCTGGATGTATGAAAATAAGATTCACACAGGTATATTTCTATTCCACGTTTGTATCTGTAGGAATGTAAATAATGGATATATACAGACACAGAGCAGAAATGTAAGACGAAATTTTCTGTTTGCGTATGTACTTATGTATTACACTTAGATGTGCAGCCATAGTATTTATTCGTACGTAGGTAGATTTGTTGTGAAGAAAACAGTGCATAGATTCGCATTGTATTTCAGCTGAGAATTCTACATCAGGACAAGCCACGTCTTTCACAGATTCTCATTCTATTCAAATTCAAAGAACAGAGATACAGATAGATCCTGAGAGAGGTGAATGTTGAATTGTTATTGCCGAACGGAATAATGTTTCATCTCTATTGTATCTGCATTTATATAATAATAATGATTCTTGGTGAACTCCACTATATGTAATACAATTCAACAAAATCCTTTGCTCAAGATCCATATACTTCTATGCATTATTATAAATAGTGTTATTGTATATGAGTTTCTGATAGTTGTACTTTACTTGTACATTAAATGAAAGCCGGTATTGTACGTGGTTACGTTACCAGATCACAATAATATATTATTTGACGGATTCTATTGTAAATTGTAAATCGAATGAATAAATTTTTGACTGATTCTCAGTTCTTTAATGTAAGGTGTATTGTGGACGCTACCCAAGTACAATGTACAAAATACGTTTGCAGGGCATTTTATGCATACTATCTGTATATTGAATAACTTTACATTTATTGGTGTCATATATAGGATGCAGGTAAGAAATGTAAGTAGGTACGCAGAGTATTTACTATTCTCTCTCTACTTTAAAACTCTTGGGCTTCGTTTAATCGTGAATGTTTTTTCTATCAACAAAAAGTATCTAAAGATCATAGAGTTTCCATTCTCCATCGAACATGGAATGTACAGTGCATAGAGTATGCACTTGGAATGAATTTCTTTTAAGTACAGTAGTTCATTGTTACTTATCATGTTGTATGAAGGTATACATTATATACGTGAAGAAGGGATCTACCATCTACCATATAGCAAATGTAATTGTAAATCTCTTTAGTTGATATCTACATTGATCTGATCTTATATAAAAGCAAAAGTAGTACAATATATCTTTCCACAATAATACGTCTATCTACTTCTTTAGGCTATTTAATATTCTTAATGTCAGGAAAAGAGAATTCTGGTTATTATGCGTTATGTAAGAGGCCAACAGAAACATTCACTGATCTAGACAGGTAGGTAGGTATTTATTGTAGTATTATTGCTCTGAAAAATTAACTTTGGATTGATTTGACTTTCCTTATCGTTAGTATCAATCATCAATGGCAAAAGAGATAGATAGTAGTCAGAACACAATAATCAATAATATTATAGACTGTTTATACTCATTTGCGTGTTGAGTTATTGTTGCATATATACCTAAACTAATTGTTCCTAAAAGGAATGTTGCTCTATATTCAATATTCCAATTCTTCCTCTCTTTATGGCTTACCAGAAAACGTTTACTCAATCTTTCAAACCATACATTCAGAATACAGACAGAATTGATTCCGTGATTTATGCATATCGCATTCAATCAAAAAGGAACAATCCATTTCAGTATTTACATTCTTAACCTGCAGATACATATTACAGATACACTTAATTTTTTACTTACAAACTATACTTGGATTAACGCATATGATATTGGATAAGTTAGTTTTGGATTTGGTTATATTTTAATTTAGATTGTGAAAACCTCGTTCGACTTTATTATTTAAATACTTACAGATAGCACATTGTACAACAATAAGTATCTTCCATTTAAATATTTATTGTCATCGAAAAATATTTATCTGTATTTAGGTTAGAATAATGTTAAACTATTTTTAAGTATCTATGTAGTAACTAAATAGTAAGTAATTGCATACATAATAATATGACTTAGTACTTAAACGAATAAGAGAATGAGTAGCATAAAATAATTGCAATAAAACTATGATGCTGCACAATTCGGGGAAGGCTACTGTATTGTGTCATGCAATGTAAATAAATAGAAACACAACATATTTGTAGTACACAGTAGCGATATTTCTTTCACTCTCAATTTCATTAGACTTGCGATTGCAATACTTAGAAATCGAATAGCTAAACACTAAATAATCTCTATCTCAACTCAGGTACCTAATACAGATCTAACTACTTATTTACAAGTACATACAACGCACAGCCCAAAAAAATTTAGCCGAGCTGTCTGACGGCGAATATGAATATTGAAATCGATTGAAGTGATTTTGAATTTGATTTATTGGCTTGGCACGAGCAACGCAAAGGCAGGTAAAGATTCGAATGAAATGCATGTGCAAATGCAACTAATCATAAAGTACTTATAGATTGTTACATCCATGTATTACTATTGCAATAGCGTAGATAACATAATAACGCTATACAAAAGCGTTATGCAAAGACAAGGGTGGCATGCCACTCAACAGAACATAACTCAGCAAATATAATTTCAAAT